>CM019155.1:145740600-145769209 GCA_009733165.1 Naja naja
GCATGTCCTTATACACATACGGGAGAAAACCATTCAAGTGTCCCGAGTGTGGGCGGTGCTTCGAACAACATTCCACCCTTATTGCACACAGGAAAATCCATATGAGTGAAATGAGAAATGTAGAGAAGGCTTGAATTTCATTTTAATATGCCCATTGTAAGTCCAGCTGAGAAATTGACTCTTTAATTTGACTACAAAGAACGTGTAATGGTGTAAGATGGGGAAAGGAAAGGAAAGATTGGAACATATTACTTCGATAATGGCCTTCAGGGTAAGAAGTTGCTGGATATTTATCTTTGTAGAAATTGGGCAATTATGTAAAATCTTTTGGGGAGTATTCTTTGCATTTTGTGATGGTAGATAGTAGAAATGTTATGTTCCATGAGTCCCAGCCATTTTTTCCTTGGGTGCCCCAAAGATTTTCAGTCCCATAATTTCCCAGCCAGCATCACTTGGGGATAGGAGCACTCAGACTATAGTTAGAGATTGTGGCATCTCATATAAAGAGAAAGCGAGAGGAGAAGAGAAGTAGAAGGTTTCAAAGTTCATCTCTTCTTAACAGTTCTAGAAATTCAGTGCACCAAGCATGCCCGTTCAGATTGTGTCAAGAATGAGGCACGAAGTGGAAGAAACCATATGAGTAACAAGAATATTGGGGGAGGTTGGGGCAGTGACAAAAGCAGTGTAAAATTTCAGATGGAAAATCTGTTCTGTCCTGCAGGGACCTTCATGGTTCAAAAGCTATAAGAAGCACTTAGATTGAAACATGTCAGTTGCTACATATTCCTTCACTCCCAGATTTCATTCCGTTGGTGGTACATCCTTTAAAGCTGGTTCTCCTTCATGGTTGTGTTGACATGTTGTGATTTTATGGACATGTTCTTTTCTTGGAAACAGTATGGAACACTTATGCCACTGCTGTCTTCTGTGAGATTTTTTAACTTCTATACCTAGCAAACAAACACAGGATTTCCCTGGTGCACCATCCATTTATTATCACGAAGAACTGTTCTTAACGTTAGATTTTTAAAATACTAGCTATTGTGCACCCTTTGGGATGTTCAGTTCTATAGACAGTCTCATACTGCTTACTACTCAGCCTTCAAAGCCTATATATCAACTTCAGGACCTTCAGAGGTGGATTTTCACCAGATTTGCCAATCTGACATGCCTAATAAATTTGGACTTTGAGGAGTTTTGATTGCATTGGGTCTGTTACTTTCCTTTCCAGACTAAGACATTTTGTGACAAGGATTGCAGGAGCTGCCTTTTGATACAATGGGTTAGAAAAGGCTCTGCCAGACTCCTCCTGACATACTGTATAAGGTTAGATATTCACGAAAAGGCAGCATCTCTAGCCAGGATTGCATGGGGATGGTGGGCCTTCTAGTGCAATGACATCTTCAGGTCTGCCCGGCAAGATCAATGCAATCCTAATTTGCACCTATTGCAGCTGTGGATTAGCGTCGTGTTTCTTTTGCTATCGAGTGTTTAGTGTCTCTTTAAAATCTGGGTGCTTGCTTTTCATCTGTTGGCTTTTCTTGTGCGTATATGGGTGAGCCTCTCTGGCGGGACCCAGATGGAGGACTTTGGTGTTCGGCAGCACCCCAGTCACCCCCCTCCTTGCGCTTCAGCGAATGGGCTAAAGCAGAGACCTTTGCTCTTTAGCCTAGAGAGGGAAAAGGGGCTGGGAGTGCAGTTTCCAGCCCCTCCTGTTTTTGCCAGGTTATGCTGTGGAGGTCTTTTAGCAGGCAGAGGCAAACAAAAGTTATAACCAGTAGCAACAACGGTTGATCAAAAGAGATCATGCCAAACATTATTTCTCCATTGACAAAGTGACTAAATGTATCCTCGTGCACCATTCCACTGCAGTTGGGTGCATGAGGAAAACATGCTCCACGTGGGGAGAGACATGCTCCACGCCCATAGTGTTCAGCCAAAGGGCACTGGTGGGCAGGGGAGTAGCTGCCCAACAAAGTGGTGTTGCTGGTGGGTGGACTGAGCATGAAGGGAGGGAGCACATGAGAGGTGTCAGAACCACCGCCCTGGCTTTTCCTGAAGTGCCTCGCACCAGCTTCAGGATTGTTCCGCATCCAGCGGGTCGCTCACTCAGGGGCCAGAACGCATCAAGAAGACAAGCACACAGAAGTCTATCGGGTGGCTGGCCTAGTGAGTTTGGGTGCCTCTTTTATTTTTAATCGAGCGTTTACAGTGTTATTCCCATTGGATTAGGCGAGTGATATCTCCATATATGGTGAAATTAATTTTAGCCAATCCTAGCAGAATTGAGCCTAACAGAATTGAACCTTTTGGTATCTGGGTCTGTGGCTGCCAGTTAGCTGTGCCCTTGGCCTAGTTCATGGCGTACCGGGCCAGCGACTCTTTCACTGGCGTTCCCACATCTCCTGTTTTGTTTATTGCAGCCTACATCTAAGGCAGGAGCTCCCTCCCTTTTGGCATGTCCACCCTTTGATGTTTCAGTTACAGGGCAGCCTCCTCGTCCGAGGAATGCTGATAGGGAGCTTTCAGGAGCACAACTGTTTCTGGGCAGCGAGGACCATCGCCTCCACGGTGGCTAGGCGAGATTTTATGAACTTTAGGGCGATTAAGGACACAAGGTGCAACAGCACAGACCAGAAGTAGCAAAATCAGGGGGCCGGCTATGGCGCTAAGCAAAGTTGTCAGCCAGGGGAGAGGTTAAACATATTTTGGTACCAGAATTGCTGTTCTGCACGTTCTTTTCCTTCGCGGGCTAATCCCTCCCTTAGTTTTTCCATGGAGTCTCCCACGATACCAGAATGGTCTGCATAGAAGCAGCACTCCTCCCTCAATGCCACGCAAAGACCCCTTCTTGCAGAAAAGAAGGTCCAAACCCTTCTATTTTGCAGAACAACCTCAGATAATGAGGTCAAGGATTGCTGAAGATGAGTGATGGAAGTTTCAATCCTTTCTAGGTCAGTGTCTATATCTAGTCGGAGAGAATAATATTGTTGCCTTCCAGCGACTAGGGCGGTGATGCCAGTGCTGGCTCCGCCACCCCCAATCCCAGCAATACCGATAAGGTCAGGACTGTAACCACCCGTTTCTGGAGGCGTGGGGGAGAGCTATACTGTTGCAACATTTGGTCCGGAGGGTAGTATAGGATTTTTGGCAGGATCTGAACCTGGATGCAAAACCCTTGTTGAGAAGCAAGAGTGGGTCCGTGCACGCAGGCAGTGAGCCCCGTGGAACAAGCCCACCAGGAAACGGGCCCTGGGAGGAAGAAAAAGTCTTTAAAGCTGGCGGTAAAGTTTGCTCTGTGCTTATCAGAATTGTTGTAGGGCTGCCAGACTGGCACATAATGTGTCCCATTGTAAAGTTTGGTGGTATTATCACAGTAGGAAGAGTAGTTATGGGGAACATTTCCCAAGCAGCGGCGGTGCCGGTAAGGAGTGGAGGGTTTGGGTGCCATTCCTCCATCGGCAATTACTGTCAGACTTATCCATGGAGGGGGTTTCGATACTACCTACAGCCTCATAAAAGGGGGGCACAGCCAGGCCAAAGCCAACAAGAAGTTGTCCAATTTGGCTGAGAAGCATTAAGGAATAAGAAGGTGGAGTTCAATAGGGAAAGGAGAGGGTGGGAGTTGAGGCACGGGGTTGTAAGAATGAGTATTGTACAACCTTGGAGTTAGGTCCAAGCGGGGGACTAGGGGGGAGAGCAACTCTTCTAGTGATGGTGAAGATATTGCCATAATCATACCCAGTTGCATATATCCTTCCCCCCCAGGTGACTCCCCTATCCCACCCTTTATATTTCCTGCCTTCTGATGTGAACGAAAGCTTGACAGGGTTGCAGAGGGGCCAATCATCCCACCCCGTGGAGTCATCGTCTTCTTCCCAAGTCCTCCTACCATACCCTGGGCATGGCACGTATTTCGATCCCTTTGCAGCCTTATGTAGTCACTTTTCATAGGGGATCCCACCAGATGTTGCCAGATGACACACAGTCCCAATGTTTGCAAAGTAGTCAGAAACCCCCCGCATCTATATCTGTAGTCAGCGTTGGTCATGTGGCGGGACAGACATAAAAATGGCATTTGTGGACAAATCCAGGACTAGGAGAGGGGGCAAGCGTTCCCACACCAGCTGAATCCCCTGCCCTCAATGCCGCCGCCACCACTCCCCACCCTGACTTCTCCCACTTCTCCCAGGGCGGGAGTTCAGCCTAGCTACCTGCAAAATCGTCTCTCTCTCTCTCTCTCTCTTGAGGGCGTGGAAGCAGCCGGAGTCACTCTTGTCTCTCAAGAGCCCAGCTGAAGTTTCCTGTGCTGTTTCTGCAAGCGCTCCTCCAGAGAGAGATTTGCGACACCAGGCAGTAGCAAGGAGAGGAAGCTAAGGAGTCTTTGACCAGCGAGAGGCCTGGTTCAGAAGACCGACCAATTAGTGTTCCATGGCAGCTGAGGCGCCCCTCAGAAACAGCGGTGGGAGCCGCTCACACTTGGGAGCTCCTCAGGCCCCTCTGGCAACTTTCTGTCCCTCGGCGCTGTCGCTGCCCGTTCCATAGCAACACTTAAGATTAAGACTTCAGCAAGAGAGAATGTCAATCAGATCTATAAATTGAAATACTATAATGTTATAAGTTCATGCCTGGTGATCAACACATCTTTTAATGTGCTGAAACATTTGGCACAGGGATTTAACATCTGCAGGTGTTTTGTGCTTGGAATATGGTGTGCATAAGACTTAATAACTTGATAACTGCAGTAGGTAACATCTTAAAATAATGGGAAAACTAAGAAGAAACTTCGGCGGGTGCTCGAGTGAAGGTGGTCCTTGGGATTTAAAATTATGAGTTTGGTGGTCCCTGAGGTCCAAAAGGTTGGCGACCCCTGCTCCAGAAGACAAGATGAAGATCAAAAATGACTTCTCAGAGTTAAACAGACAGCCCTATCTAAAAAATAATATTCAGCAGAGATAAAAATAAAGTTTTACACTTAGACAAGAAAAACCAATTGTATAAGTACAAACAAGGTGAAAACTGTGAGACGGAGTCTTGGAGTCCTAGTGGACAATCACTTAAATGTGAACCAGCAGTGAGTGGCAGCAGTCGAAATAACCAATATAATCATAAAATCCATTAATAGAGCGATAGAATCAAGATCACGTGAAGTTATAGTACCATTTTACAAAGCCTTAGTAAGATCACACTTGGAATACTGCATGCAATTCTAGTCACCACAATATAAAAAGATACTGAGACTCTGGAAAGCATGCAGAGAAGAGCAACAAAGATGATTAGGGGGATGGAAGCTAAAACATATGAGGAATGGAATTGGGTATGTTGAAAGAAAGACCAGGGGAGGCATGATAGCAGTATTCCAATATTTGAGTGGCTGCCAGAAAGAGGGGGGGCCAAGTTAGTTGCAAAGCAGCAGAAGACAAGACAAGGAAGAATGGATGGAAACTAATGAAGGAGAGAAGCAACTTAGAATTAAGGAGAAACTTCCTCACAGTGAGAACAATTAACCAGTGAACAGCTTTGTGAGGTTGTGGGAGTTTCAAAAATAGAAGTTTTTAAAAATAGACTGGATATTCTCTTGTCTGAAATGGTATAATGTCTCCTGCTTGAGCAGAAGGCTGGAGTAGAGGACCTCCAAGGTCCCTTCCAGATCTATTCTGATTTATTGGTTGATCTTGAAAGCTCCCACCAGGCTCAAGGTTGACTCAGCCTTCCATCCTCCCGGGGTAGGTAAATTGAGGACCCAAGATTGTTGGGGTCAATAAGCTGACTTTGTAAAAATGCCGCTTGGGGGGGAGCCAAAAACCCTAGTAACAAGCAGACATAAACAATAGAATGAAGGCTATTGCTGAGCACATTGGGTTGTGCTCCAAAGATTGTAAGGCCTGAGTCTCCGGAGAAGGCGGCATATAAATGTGAATTAAAAAAAAAAGCTGCAGCCTTGAGTTTCCTGTTGCAGCAGGAGGAACAGGTTACTATGCATATTTTGTGGGGAGGAAGAAGAGACACTTTGGTGTAGTGGTGAAGGCACCAGGTTAGAGACAGAGAAACGCTCAGTTCCAGTCCCACCTGAAAGGTAAAAGCAGCTGTTCAGCTTTGGCCAATCCTCTCAGGCCTAGGAAGCAGGAAGGTGGGGAACCCCTTCCAAAACCCTTGCCAAGGAAATTGCAAGGCCAGGAATCAAGACTGACCCAAAGGCACCAAAAACGGAGCTTAGTAGCGTCAAATTTCGCTATTTCACTCGGCTCAGTTGCAATGGTCGGTTGCTAGGAGGCGAAAACGATCTGCTGCCATGTAATCAGTGAAAACATCTTCCAAAGGCCTTGGTGGAGTCTGGACAAAGCGTGTTTTCCACCTCCTGTCGCTAGATGGCGGTCAGGCAACATCTGTACCGAGAAGACATCAACACAGTAGTGTCATCCGTGCTTGAGCTTAAAAGGGAAAGTTTTAAACCATAGAGTATTGCAATGCTAGAAATGTTGGGAGGAAAGGAGAAACGGAAAGCAACTTCCACTTCCTGATAGCTCATGGGAGGAAGTTGGTATGCAGAGCGGCTTTTCTGCTCTTCCCGGATCGAAGCAGCAGCTGGCAGGTGAGTTGGGGGCAGCAGCTGGGAGGAGAGTCCGGGAGCAAGTCGGGCTGTTCGGTTCCCTCCACGGCCTGGAAGCAGAGACGCAACTGGGCTGAAGCGTTTCAGGTGTTGCTGCTCCTGCTGCAGGTTCCTTCCCTCCCAGATCGGAGCCCCTGGGGCTGCACGCTGTGAAACTGGTGGCTGCAATTTTTTGCTGGGGGGAAGATTTAAAAAGCCTCTTTCAAGTGAAGGTGGATCCTTTGGGAATGGCTCCCCTCCAGAGGTTGTGGGGGCTCCGTCACTGGAGGGTCTTCAGAGGAGATTGGAGAGCCGTTTGTTCGGAATGGAATGGGGCCTCCTGCCTGAACAGGAGATGGACTAGAAGACCTCCAAGGTCCCCCCCATTCAGTTATTCTGTAGCGGACCTGATGTTTTCCGGGGAAGAAGATCGGACTGAGGTGCCTCTTCTGGGTCTTTCCTGGGTTGTTTTACTTCCATTTCTAGTTTACAAGCACCGTATTTCCTATTGGTTCCCCCATCCGTGTATTCACCACGTTCAACTGTGCTTAACCCACCAGTTTTTAAAAAATTGAATGTTTTGAACTTTTGATTATTTTTATAAAAATTTCTCCACCTACCTTACCATGACATAACTGTGGGTGGCTTAGAGACATAAAAAATACATACACATTAAAACACATTAAAGTAAGAATTGTAACTTGGCTTTGTCATGTAACTTCATGCTTCATGATTGGGCTGCTTAGTAACACTGATGCCAGTCCCAATTGCAGTCAGTAAGTGAGGACTACTTCAATTGGGATGTCACCAAAGGAAAGTCTTTTCTGCCCTTACTTGAAGCTCATGGCTTCCATGGGCAAAACTGGTGCTTCAAATCTTGCTTTAGGCATCATTTCATCAGTTAAAGCCCTCACATCTAAAGTTAGTGTCATGCAGACTGACAGGTGTGGCTCAGTGAAACAAAAGACAGAATCCAAGTGTGTTGATAAGCCAATGCATTTATCCATCTGAATAAAAGGGGTCCCTCCTAAGAAGGAAAGAACCCTGAGCATAGTTGAAGGCAGATATTTATACATTTCTTTGCTTTTGCTTGATTATATAAGAAGCAGCTGGCACACAACAGATAAAGTACAGAAATACAGAAAGTATAAAAATAGCCCAAACCGCTTTTGGTCACATGACTAACCCAGAGGCTGGTGGTTTCGTGTGAAAGTTTCCGTGGCCTGAGAGGCTTGTTGAGGCCTGAACTTCAGCCTTGCCATCTCAACAGATGAGCATTCATCAAATTCATCAGATTCCTGATTAACATTAGTGGAGAAGGTTTGACTGTAACCATTTTGACTTATTTTTCAGCCCTAAAAGACATGGATTTTCTTCCTATTGTAGGTGAGTGTATTTTAAATCTCTTTGAATGTACGAATAAAATAGAATAAGAATAAAATAGAACAGAACAGAGTTGGTACCTTGGAGGTCTTCTAGTCCTACCCCCTGACTAGGCAGGAAACCATACACCACTTCAGACAAATGGTTATCCAACATCTTTTTTAAAACTTCCAGTGTTAAAGTATTCACAACTACTATATCTCCAAACATATAATCTCTCCCAGGACTTCCAGATATACAGTCATGTCAAAAGAAGGTATACCCTCCTTGACTTGTACGATTTTATATATCAGGATGTAGTAAAATCATTTGGTCCTTAGAAGTTCTTAAAAGTCGGTAAATACAAGCACAGATGAACAACAATACATGACATATTACATCAGGTCATCATTTATTTTATAAAAAGAAAGCCAAAATGGAGAAGTCGTGTGTGAAAAATGTAAGATTCAATAATTTGTAGAACCACCTTTAGCAGCAACAACTAGAAGTAATTCTTTTCTGTGTGACTTTATCAGTCTCTTGCAGCATTGTGGAGGAATTTTGGCTTGCTCTTTTTTACAACGTTGCTTGAGTTCATTGAGGTTTGTGAGTGTTTTTTTATGTACAACTGTCTTGAGGTCCCATCAATCGGGATTAGGTCTGGACTTTGCCTGCCATTGCTACACCTTGATCCTTTTTCTTTTTGAGCCATTCAGTTGTAGATTTCCTGATGTGTTTTTCGACCATTGTCCTGTTGCATAATCCCATGTCAGCCAAGCTTTAGCTATTGGACAGATGGCCTCACTTTTGACTCTAGAATACTTTGGTATATAGAGGGATCATGGTCAACTCAAAGACTGTAAGGTGTCCAGGTCCTGGGTTTTCTTGGATGTCCACTTCTGGGAAGATTAGCAACTGTTTGGAATGTTTCCCACTTGTGAATTATCTTCCTCACTGTAGAATGAAGGAGTTTAAATTTTTGGAAATGGCCTCTTAAGCCTTCCCAAATTGATGGGTTGATGATGAGCCTTGGTGCTGCAGGCTGTTAAACACCTAGCACTTAGCTCCAGCTGTCTGCAATTAGTGCAGGCTCGAATCCCACCAGGCTCAAGGTTGACTCAGCCTTCCATCCCGGGTAGGTAAATTGAGGACCCAAGATTGTTGGGGGCAATAAGCTGACTTTGTAAAAATGCGCTTGGGAGTGGCCCAAAAGCAGGCATATACAATGGAATGAAGGCTATTGCTGAGCACACTGGGTTGTGCCCCAAAGATTGTAAGCCACCCTGAGTCTCCGGAGAAGGCGGCATATAAATATGAATAAAAATAAACAAATAAACAAATAAGATGGGCAGCAAGAATTGCTTCTCTAAGATCATTGCTGATTCTTTACTCTTTGGCATTATATTAACCCACAGTCAAGGCTGGAGACCAGGAAAGTACAACTTGGGCTTTTGTAGACGTAGTCATACTTCCTGGTGATCAATTGATCAAGGGCATGTTATTAGCAGTACTTGGCTGCTACTTCACCTCCTTATACTATGGAAGCAGTGAGATGGAAGCAGTAATGGTGAGAACAATGAAGCAGCAGAACGGCTTGCCTTCAGAAGTTGTGGTGCTCCATCACTGGAGGCTTCACATAGGAGATGAGACAGCCACTTGTCTGAAATGGTATAGAATCTCCTGCTTGAGCAGAGACTGGATTAGAAGACCTGCAAGTTCCCTTCCAATTCTGTTATTCTCTTCTGTTCTGTTGCGATGATATTTATGATACCATGTTAAGTAAAACGTTAGAAATCAAAGCGGGTGTTCTTTCTTTTCACTTGCTGTATTTGAAAAGAATCTTTTGCACCACTAGGAATTTGTGACTGAGCCAGTCAACAAATGAATTTCATCATTCAGTGGATATTTCAACTTGGATTTGGTAAATTCTTCCATGTCTTAAATGAATCATGATTAATGTAAGAGCTTATTGGAGCATTATGGCATATTTGCTTTGTCATTGTAACATAAACCTTTATCCTTTTTTTCTCATTTTCTGCAACCATTTTATGCACAATTAAAGATACCCTTTTATTTGAATCTTACAGACAAAGAGGATGGCAATAAGAGCACTCTGGACAACTGAGGATAACAAGCAACCTTGGATAGCAAAGCAAGTCAGTCCAGAAATCAGAATATTTGCTTCACCTTCCTCAGCAAGTGAGAGAGAAACAAGAGAAAATCAAGAAGAGATTTCTACCAGGGAAAAGGACTGTGAAATTGAAGCAAACATTACATGAAAAGCCAAAGGAGATTATTTTTCCATTCAGCAAAACAGAGGAATATCTGGAAATCAGTGGGGACGAAAAGGTCAATTGGAAAGCCACGTAGAGCAAACATTGTTGCATGTCTAGGTCTGAGAGGAAGGAAATCACCACTAAATCAGAGCAGAGGACTCAGACAGGAGAGAAACCCTTTAAATGTCCTGATTGTGGTAAAAGTTTTAGTCAGAATTCCAACCTGGTGACTCACCAGAGGACTTACATCAAGAAGAAAATGTATGACTGTCCGGTGTTGGAAATGTTTCTGTGATAATTCCAACCTGGTGATACACCAAAGGACTCACACAGGAGAGAAACCCTTTGAGTGTCCTGAGTGTGGGAAAAGTTTCAGTAAGAATTCCAACTTGGTTCAACACCAGAGGACACACACAGGAGAGAAACCCTTTGAGTGTTCTGACTGTGGGAAAAGTTTCAGTCAGAATTCCAACTTGGTTCAACACCAGAGGACTCACACAGGAGAGAAACCCTTTGAATGTCCTGATTGTGGGAAATCTTTCAGTCATATTTCCAACTTGGTGAAACACCAGAGGACTCACACAGGAGAGAAACCCTTTGAGTGTCCTGATTGTGGGAAAAGTTTCAGTCAGAATTCCCACTTGGTTGAACACCAGAGGACTCACACAGGAGAGAAACCCTTTGAGTGTCCTGACTGTGGGAAAGTTTCAGTCAGAATTCCAGCTTGGTTCAACACCAGAGGACTCACACAGGAGAGAAACCCTTTGAGTGTCCTGAGTGTGGGAAAAGTTTCAGTCACAATTCCACCTTGGTTCAACACCAGAGGACTCACACAGGAAAGAACCCCTTTGAGTGTCCTGACTGTGGGAAAAGTTTCAGTGATAATTCCAAGTTGGTTCAACACCAGAGGACTCACAGGAGAGAAACCCTTTGAGTGTCCTGACTGTGGGAAAAGTTTCAGTCACAATTCCACTTGGTTCAGCACCAGAGGACTCACACAGGAGAGAAACCCTTTGAATGTCCTGATTGTGGGAAATGTTTCAGTAAGAATTCCTACTTGGTGAAACACCAGAGGACTCACACAGGAGAGAAACCCTTTGAATGTCCTGATTGTGGGAAAAGTTTCAGTCAGAATTCCTGTCTGGTGAGACACCAGAGGACTCACACAGGAGAGAAACCCTTTAAATGCCCTGACTGTGGAAAAGTTTCAGTCAAATTCCATCTTGGTTCAACACCAGAGGACTCACAAGGAGAGAAACCCTTTGAATGTCCTGATTGGGAAATGTTTCAGTCATAATTCCAGCTTGGTTAAACACCAGAGGACTCACACAGGAGAGAAACCCTTTGAGTGTCCTGACTGTGGGAAAAGTTTCAGTTACAATTCCAACTTGGTTGAACACCAATACACTCACACAGGAGAGAAACCCTTTGAGTGTCCTGACTGTGGGAAAAGTTTCAGTCAAATTCCAGATTGGTTCAACACCAGAGGACTCACACAGGAGAGAAACCCTTTGAGTGTCCTGACTGTGGGAAAAGTTTCAGTGACAATTCCAGCTTGGTTCAGCACCAGAGGACTCACACAGGAGAGAAACCCTTTGAGTGTCCTGACTGTGGGAAAAGTTTCAGTTACAATTCCAGCTTGGTTCAACACCAGAGGACTCACACAGGAGAGAAACCCTTTGAGTGTCTTGACTGTGGGAAAAGTTTCAGTCACAATTCCAACTTGGTTCAACACCAGAGACTCACACAGGAGAGAAACCCTTTGAATGTCCTGATTGTGGTAAAAGTTTCAGTCACCATTCCAGACTGGTTGAACACCAGAAGACTCACACAGGAGAGAAACCCTTTGAGTGTCCTGACTGTGGGAAAAGTTTCAGTCAGAATTCCTATCTGGTGAGACACCAGAGGACTCACACAGGAGAGAAACCCTTTGAGTGTCCTGACTGTGGGAAAAGTTTCAGTCATAATTTCCACTTGGTTCAACACCAGAGGACTCACAGGGAGAAACCCTTTGAGTGTCCTGAGTGTGGGAAAAGTTTCAGTCAGAATTCCACCTTGGTTCAACACCAGAGGACTCACACAGGAGAGAAACCCTTTGAGTGTCCTGACTGTGGGAAAAGTTTCAGTCACAATTCCACCTTGGTTGACACCAGAGGACTCACACAGGAGAGAAACCCTTTGAGTGTCCTGACTGTAGGAAAAGTTTCAGTGACAATTCCAACTTGGTTCAACACCAGAGGACTCACAGGAGAGAAACCCTTTGAGTGTCCTGACTGTGGGAAAAGTTTCAGTCATAATTGCCACTTGGTTCAACACCAGAGGACTCACACAGGACAGAAACCCTTCAAATGTCCTGATTGTGGGAAATGTTTCAGTCATAATTCCTGTCTGGTGAGACACCAGAGGACTCACACAGGACAGAAACCCTTTGAATGTCCTGATTGTAGGAAAAGTTTCTGTCAGAATTCCTGTCTGGTGAGACACCAGAGGACTCACACAGGAGAGAAACCCTTTGAATGTCCTGACTTTGGGAAAAGTTTCAGTCGCAATTCCAGCTTGGTTCAACACCAGAGGACTCACAGAGGAGAATAACCCTTTGAATGTCATGACTGTGGGAAATATCGCATTATTAGGATGAGCCTTATGAATCATGTCCTTATACACACAGGGGAGAAACCATTCAAGTGCCGTTGTGGTGCTTCAAGCAACATTCCACCCTTATCCCACACAGAAAAATCCACATGAGGGAGAAGTGAGAAACAATATGGAACACTTATGCCACTGCTGTCTTCTGTGAGATTTTTTTCTAAACTTCTATACCTAGCAAACAAACACAGGATTTCCCTGTGATCCATCCATTTATTATCCTGGAAGAACTGTTCTTAAGCTTGGGATTTTTTTAATGCTAGCTATTGTGCAGCCTTTGAGATGTTCAGGATTTTTTTTATAAATCACCTTTATTGAAAATTTAAAACATTAAAATACAAAATACAATACAGATATTTCAAATGAAAGCACTGTGTATATTAGAATCCATTTTGACAGTGCTATGTATTCAATTGTTGTTCCAGTGCTTTTTTATACTCCTAGTTGTTCTTATATATATATATATACCTCTATGTTTCTAAACTATACATTCCATATTTATTTGATTGCTTGCTTGTTTGTTTTTTTAACAAAAACTTTATTAAACATTAAAAACAGAAATACAGAATGCAAAACAGTTCAGTAAAGATGAAAAACACTGTATATTACAAATTAATTAGACATGTGTAAGGCATCCAGAAAGTATTCATAATATCAATCACTCCGGGACATATTCTGTCCAATTGATTTATTTAGGAACAGATCTGGTGCGTCTAAGGCAATTTCCCAAAGTGAAAGTATTTTCGGCGTTACACAGAATCTACCTTTTCTCCTCCCGTCTACACTTCATAAATCTTGAGAACCAATTAACTGCAACTGGAATTTCTTAGTACGACATACAGAATAACCTTGAACTTTTCAACTCCCCCACCCTCTTCCATAATGTGGCAGCTGAATTTCAAAGCTGACAATGTGCTTATATATCAAACATTATTCTAATACTTATTTCATATTTCTGGTACCTCTTTATACCATTCCTTCCTTATTTATTTACTTGCTGGTTTCTATTATTTATGCATTTGTACTAGTTTTCCCAGAATGTATAGTACTTTGAGTCTTCCTTTTCTCTTAATTTTAGAGTAAATTTGTCCATTTCGGCGCAATTGTAGACTTTTTGGATTATTAAGCTCTCTGTTGGCATAAGGTCTCCTTTCCAACACTGTGCAAGTGCTAGTCTTGCTGCAGTAATTACATATAAAATTAAAATTTTTATCTCTTTTGCATATTCACCTTTTATTATCCCCAGTAGAAAGATTTTTGCTTTAAGTTCTAATTGAAAAGCCGTAATTTATTTTATCCATATTTGTATTTTTGTCCAATATTTCTTACTTTTCAGGCAAATCCACCATATGTGGAAGAAGGTGCCCCTTGTTCATTTGCATTTCCAGCAAAGTGCGCTTAAGTTGGGATACATATTGGCTAATCTTGAAGGAGCCAGATACCACTGATAACACATTTTATATTGATTCTCTTTAAATACCATTGATTTCATTATTTTGTAATTTTTTTCCAAATTCTTTCCCGATCCTCCAAATGAATGTTATGTCCTACATTTCTTGCCCATACTATCATTGGGCCCTTCACCAATTCCTCTGCCATTTCAACCATCGGCGGTGTCAGTTTTCTCATCCCTCTTGGTGCTCTGCTCTGCTGCCACCCTCCCCATGGCCCCAGCCATTGCTGCCCAGGGAAAGCACAGAAAAGCAAGCAGAAACATAGTTCTCGCTGGGGCGAAAGTGGAGGGTGAGGAAGGCATAGGAAAAAGCGAGCAGAAACATAGTTCTGTTGGGGTGAAAGAGGGATATTGAAGAAGACCCAGGCAAGAGAAGACGGAAGCTGCCACCTTTGAAAAGTGCTGCTTTCTGTTGCCTGTGCCTTCTTTGATCTCTCTTTCACCCCAGTGAGAGTTTTTAATATCTCGCCATATATTCGCATTAATGAATCTCGAATTGCATGTCTATGGAAATATGTTTGAGTCTTATTTCCTGGATTCCACATGAAGGCATGCCACCCCACCTGCTAATCGTGCCCCTCTAAAGTTAAGGTTCTTTTATTTCTTAAATTGGCCCATTCTTTAATCCACATTAGTCCTGCCGCTTTGTAATATATTTCCCACGCAGGGAGTCCAAATCCACCTCTGCTTCTGTTATCCTGTAATGCACTCAATTTTATCCTTGCTCTTTTCCCTGCCTAAACAAATTTCATAGTCATTTTATTTAAATCCATAAAGAATTTTATCCAATTTTACAGGGATCATTTGGAAGACGAAAAGTAGTCTTGGTAAAATATTCATTTTGATAGCTGCAATTCTCCCTAACATCAGTAGTTGTATTTTCTCCCATTTTTCTAAATCTTTGTTTATTTGCTGTACTAATTTTATATAATTATCTTCTTTTATTGTTGAATATATTGCTGTAAGCCAGATGCCCAAATATTTGACTTTTTTACAATTTGTAAACCTGTTACTTCCACTAATTTCTTTTTTTGATTATCTTGTAAGTTTTTTGTTATCATTTTGGTTTTAACTTTGTTGATTGTTAGACCGCTACTTCCCCAAATTTGTCTATCTCTTTATTAATTTTGATCCTGATTCTATTGGTTCTTCTGTGAAGAATATAAGGTCATCTGCAAATGGTTGGGCCTTGTATTCTTCTTGCTTAATTTTACAACTCTTTTATTTCCCAATTCAATCTGATTCTCCTCAACAAAATTTCTAACGTCATGATAAAGAGCAGAGGAGAAAGTGGACATCCCTGCCATACTCCTTTCCTTATTTCAAATGAGTTTGTAAGTTCCACATTAATTATTATACAAGCTTTCTGAACCGAATATATTGATGCTATCATTTTTCCAAATCTGTCTCCAGATTTCATCTCTTTAATCTGCTGAATCATAAATTGCCAGTTTACCTTATCGAAAGCCTTTTGGGAATCCAGAAAAACTAACAGTCTGTTTTCTGTGTGTGCCTCATAGTACTCTAGTACATCTGTTACTGTTCTTGTATTGTCTTTTTATTTTTCTTGTTGGTAAAAAGCCATTTTGGTCCAAATGTATTTTATTATTCATTATTTTTTTCATTCTTTCAGCCATTATATTCATAAAAATTTTGTAGTTGGCATTTAATAAGATTGGCCTATAATTTCTTATATGTGTGGTATCTGTTCCTTCCTTTGGTATTAGTGCAATATCAGCTTCTCTCCATGATTCTGGTAGCCTTGCCTCTGTTAATACCTCATTGTAGACTTCCAAAAGTATCAGATCAAGTACTTCTCCTAAACTTTTATAGACTTCTCCTGGTAGTCCATCCATTCCTGGTGTTTTATTGCTTGTTTCTATTATTCAGTGATACCAATTTTCCCAAACTGTATAATAATCTGAGTCTTCCTTCTCTTTTAATTCTAGTTTGTCCATTTCTTAATTGAAATCTTTTGGACAATTAAATTATCTGTTGGCATAGAATCTCCTTTCTGGTGGCATTCTTTTTTTTGCCAAAATTTTTTATTGTTTTTAAACAAACATACAGGGGTTAGGGGAGGGGGTGGGTGTTCGATCTGCGGGTCTATACAGCTCTTTCAGGCGACTCCTGGTCTTGGCGGGGTGGGGTGGGGTGGGGGCCTGGGGTCTGGCAGGAGAGAGGCGGGGTTGTCCATCGACAGGGTGATGGCTATGGCAGGGGGAGGGACAGGGGTCAAATCATGTGCTGGGGGCGCCCCGATGTCGTGGTGGTGGCTCCGACCCCAGGTGATGCTTCCCTCTCCCTGGGGTCTTGGGAGGCGTGGTCTCTGGGCTCAGACTGGTTTATTTGAATGCCAGGTCCGTAGTCAATAAGTCATCCCTCCTCCGTGAACTCATAGAGGAGGAGGCTGCGGACCTGGCGTGCATTACTGAGACCTGGGTGGGCCGGAGGGGTGTCCCTCTATGTGATTGTGCCCCCAGGCTTCGGGTGCTGTACCGGTCTCGGGCCCAGGGGCGAGGCGGAGGGTAGCCATAATTGTTAGAGACCTTGTTTCCAAGGGAGGTCACTGTCCCATGATGGGCCGGGTGTGAGACCCTCCTCGTGAGTGGGCCGGGGTGGGTTGGGTTTGCTGCTAGCGTGCCTATCCCCAGCTGCGGCGGCGGCCCTGCCTGGGCTGCTCGGCGCCTCTCGGAGGTGGCGGTGGGTTCCCTAGGCTTATAGTTCTGGGGACTTTAATCTGCGTGCGCTGGGGAAGTGGGTTTAGCTCAGGAGTTCATGGCATCCATGGCAGCCATGAACCCCAGGTGATTCATGGACCCACCCACGAGGGGAACACACTTGACCTGGTTTTATCGGGGCAGTGGTGTAGTGATCTGGGGGAGGGTTCTCTATCGACCCTCCTTTATCGTGGACTGATCACTATCTCCTGCGGCTGGTTTTCAATTGGCTATCCCTGCTGCTGGGATGAGGAACCTATCGATGGTTCCGCCCCAGGCGCCTAATGGACCGGATAGGTTTCAGGCGGGCTGGGGTTCTTGCCGCCTCCCTCGACCACAGCTCGGCGAGGCGTGGCGGCCGCCTGGCAAAGAGGCGGCGTCGGGCTTCGACCAGGTTGTCCCCTTGCGGCCTCTTCCCGCCGTGGCCCGATGGGCTCCCTGGTTCTCTCGAGGAGCTCCGGGGATGGCGGCGGAGAAGATGCCTGGAGAGCAGATGGAGGGCCAGCCACTCCGAATCCGACCGTGTCCAGTTGCGATCCTATATCAGGACCTATCTGGAAGCAATCAGGGCGGCAGTGTTTACTTCTCGCTCTGATTGCGTCTGCGATGATCGCCCTGCTGCCCTGTTTGGTGACCGCTCCCTCCTTCAATTGAGGGGGGATGACCCGTTGCAGGGCAGAGGAAATTTAGTATACATCTGGCGGATAAAGCTCGAATTCGTGCTGGCTTGGACTCTGATTGGCAGTGGTCTGGCGATGGGGTGGCGATGAGTCTGGTGGATTCTACCTGGGTTGGTTTGACCTGGTCTCCCTTGATGAGGTGGACAGGATCATCGGGGCTGTCTTCCACCACGTGTTTATTGGACCCGTGCCCTTCCTGGTTGGTATATGCCTCCAGGGAGGTTCGACTGGCTCCAGGCAGTTGTTAGCGCTTCTTTGGCGAGGAGTCTTTCCTGCCGCTTTGAAAGAGCGGTGGTGAGCCCCTCCTCAGAAGCCTGCTTTGGACCCGGCCGTTTTGAACAACTATCGTCCTGTCTCCAACCTCCGCTTTTTAGCGAAGGTTGTTGAGCGTGGTGGTTCAGCAGCTTCCCTTGTTCCTGGAGAAACTGAGTATTTAGATCCGTATCAGTGGGGCTTCAGGGCGGGCACAGCGGAGACAGCATTGGTCGCACTGGTGGATGATCTCTGGAGGGCTCGGGACAGGGGTTTTCCTCTGTCCTAGTCCTTTTAGATCTCTCGGCTTCGATACCATCGACCATGGTATCCTTCTGCGGCTTAGAGGTTTGGGGTGGGGGAACCGTTTTGCGTTGGTTCTCCTCCTTCCTTTCGGGCAGCGGTGGTGTTGGCAGGGGCAGAGGTGGCCCGAGGCCCCTCACTTGTGGGGTGCGAGGTCTGTCCTCTCGCCCCTCCTGTTTAATATCTACATGAAACAGCTGGGTGAGATCATCCGAGGTTTTGGGGTGAGGTATCATCAGTATGCTGATGATACCCAGCTTCTATCTCCACCCCAGGCCAGATCAGTGATGCTCTCTCGTGATGTCCGGTGCCTGGAAGCGATGCGGGTCTGGATGGGTAGTAACAGGCTTCAGCTCAACCCCACCAAGGCGGAGTGGCTGTTCTTACCGGCATCTCGGTCTTCATTAGATGTACCATCTTTGGTCATGGGGGAGAGGTGTTGCCCCGTGGATAGAGAAACCTGGGTGTCCTCCTGGACTCACAGCTCAGTTTGGAGGAGCATGTGGGAGCTGTGGCCAGGGGCTTGCCCAGGTTGGCTGGTTAGCCAGCGCCCTTATTTGGACGAGATGCCCTTGAGCGGTCACTCATGCGCTTGTCACCTCTAGGATTGACTACTGCAATGCTCTCTACATGGGGCTTCCCTTGCGGGCGATCCGGAGGCTTCAGCTGGTGCAGAATCGCGGCGGGTTGTGATGGGGTATCGATACTCCCATGTTACACCCCTCTCTTGCGGCTTGCATTGGTTGCGGTTGCCTCCGGTGCCTTCAAGGTATTAGTTACAACTTATAAAGCCCTTAATGGCCTGGGTCCAGGGTACTTGGAAGCGCCTCCTGCCAGCATCAATCTCCGATCGCCCTGTTGGCTCTCATAGGAGGGGCCTCCTGGGGTGCCGTCAGTCAGATATTGTAGGCTGGCGGTCCCCAGGCTAGGGCCTTCTCTGTGGGAGCACCTGCCCTCTGGAATCAGCTCCCGTCGATCTCCGTTTGGCCCCTGACCTCCGCTCCTTCGCAGACCTGAAGACTTGGTTGTTTCAGCGGCGACCTTGAATGACCGGGGGGGTTGGGTTTATTTTAATTTATTTGGCTTGTTCACTGTTTAATCTTGTTTTATTGTAAATTTCTCTGTTTTAATGTTAGCAGCCCTGAGTCCTTAGGGAATAGGTGATCGAATAAATAAATAAATAAATAAATACACAAACAAAACATAGACAAATATAAGAAACATAAAAACCATAAACATAAAGTTCTTTTGGTGAGAACAGTATGCTCCTGAGTCTTCACTTCTCCATACAGATATAAATTCAATTACTCAATCATCTTATATATAGTTTCCAATATCTTTCCAATCAACATTTTTACACTTTTATCTGTCCTGTTTACAATTTTGAGCTATCTTATAAAACATATTTTGCCCTGTAATTACTAATTTGGAGAATAAAACCTCTGTCTCTTTTAATTATTGTCTATTCCAATTATTATTTGACATTTGATTTTCACCTTTACAATTATTACCTTTATTTCACCTCTATTTTATAACATCCAACTATTATCAATCAGATTCTTGGTACATTCCTTTACAAATATACATTAAATTCTTAATAAAGAAAAAGAGAAAATATGCATATATATATATATAGCAAAAATAACTGAGATAATTATTTCTACAAATTCAAATCAACCATTAATATTAATAACCCTCTTATTTATTCATTTTTATTTAAAATATTTCCACTTTATTGCCATTTAACATATCACAGTATTTCAACCACAAAAATTTTTTTCCCTGGGTGTCGCAAGATTTTCAGCCCCAGAATTTCCCAGCCAGCATAAACCGGGATAGAGCACTCAGACTATAGTTAGAGATTGTGGCACCTCATATAAAGAAAGCGAGAGGAGAAGAGAAGTAGCGGTTTCAAAGTTCATCTCTTCTTAACAGTTCTAGAAATTCAGTGCACCAAGCATGCCTGTTCAGATTGTGTCAAGAATGAGGCATGAAGTGGAAGAAACCATATGAGAAGCAAATATATTGGGGAGGTTGGGACAGTGACAAAAGCAGTGTAAAATTTCAGATGGAAAATCTGTTCTGCCTGCAGGGACCTTCATGGTTCAAAAGCTATAAGAACAATTAGATTGAAACATGTCAGTTGCTACATATTCCTTCACTGCCCAGATTTCATTTAAAATTTTTTTTAAAAACAACTTTATTTACAAGGCGTTAAAAACATACAAACATTTAAATACACATAACAAAGATACAAAAAAAAGCTGCTTTCTTCATTTGGTTTGGATATCAAATTGGATATAGACTTTAGTCAAAAGAGATTAATTATAAATAACATATATTAATTACCAGATTTTACTGTTTGTTTAGCTTGGATTATAACTGTTAACTATTCTATATAACCTTCATGTTTACTATATGTTGAAGAGAATTATTTATACATTCCATACCTCCAATTGAATATACTATGTTTCCTAGGTTCATTTCTTCTTCAGCGGGTTTGGTTTTGTTTTGTTCCTCCCAGTTATACCATTCATCCCATATCTCATAATAATCTGAAACTTCCTTTTCATTTAATTTAAGTGTAAGTCTCTCCATTTCAACACACTCATATGTTTTCTGAATAATAATGTATAGAGGTGGTAAGTTAGGTTTTTCCAATATTGTGCTAGAGAGACCCGTGTGGCTGTTGAGTAATCAAATATTTATCTTTGAGGGAGTAGTCTCTTTTAATCATTCCCAGGAGAAACAGTTCGGTCTCCACTCAGCCCATTTTGTAATTTCTTCTATCCATTTTTTAATTTCTATCCAATATTTCTTTGTTTCAGGGCACGTACACCAAAGATGAAAATAAGTGCCTATTTTGTCTTTGCATTTCCAGCAATTTGGATTTGCTGCCGGAAATAATCTAGCTAATCTAGAGGGTGCCAAATGCCACCTATACATCATTTTATATTGATTTTCCTTATGTGCTACTGATTTTGTATATGTAAGATTTCTCTGCCAAATTTCTTCCCAATCATTCAAATCAATACTATATCCGAAATTTTTTCCCCAAGCCATCATTGGTCCCTTCACTATTTCCCCTGCCAATTCCTGTTCTAGTAAAAAATTGTATAATTTGGATATCAAATTTTCCTCTGGGCCCAAAAGTAGTTTATCCAATTGTGTATCTTTCGTTTCAATTCCATATTCCTGTATCATTTTATCTTCCCTCACTATCTAAAATCTG
This sequence comes from Naja naja, assembly GCA_009733165.1. NCBI lineage: Eukaryota > Metazoa > Chordata > Lepidosauria > Squamata > Elapidae > Naja > Naja naja. The sequence goes on from CM019155.1 coordinate 145,762,114, forward strand.
ATGATATTTAAGTTTTTGTTCATGTCCATTGTATTGGGGTGGAATGTTGCCTCCATTGTTGAGATCCATCTTGGGATTTTGATATAGTATTTCTTTCTAATATCAGTCCAATTTTTGATCAGAGATTTCGCACTATGTCTGGTGAAATATGAATGCTTTTATTGGTGGATTCCACAAAATGAGTGCCATCCTGCCTGCAAGTCATGGCCTTCTAATGTTAAGATTCTTTTGTTTCCCAGTTTAATCCAATCTCTTATCACACCGATGTAGTCCCTTTATAGTAGATCTCCCAGTCAGGAGTCCAAAGCCACCCCTGCTTTTATTATCTTGTAAATACGTTTTTTTATTCTTGAGTTTTCCCTGCCCATATAAATTTCATCACAGTTTTATCCAATTCCATAAAAAAATCTAATAATATCAGAATTGTTTGAAACAGGTAAGAATTTTAGGTAAGATATTCATTTTAATCGTTGCTATTCTGCCTAATAATGAAATTTGCATTTTGTTCCAGTTTTCCAAATCCTTTTCAATCTGTTTCAATACTTTAATATAATTGTCTTCCCATAGTGTTAATGTTCTGGCCCTTATCTAAATACCTAAATATTTAATCTTATTTACAATTTGTAGTCCCATTATTTCCTCTAATTTTTTGTTTACCATTTGTTATGTTTTTACTAACACTTTAGTTTTCCCTTATTGACTTTCAATCCTGCTAATTTAGCAAATTTGTTTATTTCTTGCATTAATATCAGTCTTGTATCTATTGGTTCCTCTATAACAAATACCATGTCATCAGCAAAGGCCTGTAATTTATATTCCTGATTTTAATTTTGGTTCCTTTTATATCCCTATTCGTCTGATTCTATCCAATAGTGTTTCTAATATTGTAATAAAAAGCAGGTGACAGTGGACAACCCTGTCTAACACCCTTCTCTATTTTAAATGATTTGGTGGCCTCACCGTTTATTAATACATTCACCTTTTGGGTATCATAAATTGCATTAAGCATTTTTACAAAGTTGCTACCAAATTTCATCATATTAATCTGTTTTTCATAAAGTCCCAGTTTAAATTATCAAAGGCCTTTTGGGCATCCAGGAAAACCAATGCCACTTGGCCTCCTGGGTGATTCTCATAATATTCTAATATGTCTATCACTGTTCTTATATTGTATCTGATCTGCCTTGTGGGTAGAATCCATTTTGGTCAAGGTTAATTTTATCACTAAGCACTCTTTTTACTCTTTCTGCCATGACTGTCATGAAAATTTTGTAATCTGAGTTAGAGAGATATTGGCCTATAGTTTTTATTTGGTTGGCATTTGCATTCTTTGGGGATCAATGTTATATATGCTTCCTTCCAGGTTTCTGGGATTTTAGCCTCCAATAATACCTCATTGCAGACTTCTAACAACAGCTATCTAGTATTTCTCCTAGACTTTTACATAATTCACTTGGGAATCCATCTGGACCCGGTATTTTATTGCCTTTTTGTTTTTGGATTGCCTCTTTTAGTTCACTCAAGGTTATTTCTTTATTCAACATCTCCTTTTTATCATCGGTAGTGGATGTATAATTCCTTCTCTTAAATATTCTTCTATTTTAATTAACTCCACCTTATCTTGCTTGTAAAGGTCTTCGAAATACTCTCTTAAATTTCCTTTTTCTCTGAATCTGTCTCTGTTGTTCCGTTTTTATCTTCTAATTGATATATCATTCTTTTCTGATTCTCTTCCTCAGTTTGTACGCTAGCCACCTACCAGGTTTGTTTGCATGTTCGAAATAATTTTGTTTTGTATATTGCAATTTCTTAATTAATTCCTCCTGTTCCAAAATATTCATCTCATGTTTAGCTTGTACTAATTCATTTCTAATTTGCTCATCTCCCAAATCTCTCATTTGCCTATTTTCCAGGTTTTCTATTTTTTTGTTAAGGTATTCTGCTTTTCCCATCTTTTCTTATTTCTATTTGCAATATATGCTATAGATATTCCCCTTAAGTATGCCTTTATGTCCCATAAGTTCTGCAATGAGGTATCTTCTTTTTTGTTAAATTTATAAAAATTAGTTAATTCTTCCCTCATTTTTTGTATATAACTTTCTTCTTTTAATACTTGTGAATTCAGTATCCATCTATTTCTGTTGTGGGTCCATTCTTTCCAGATTATCTGTATTGGATTATGATCTGCCCATATGTTAGTTAAAATCTTTATATCCTGGATCTCCTTATTTAACTCACTATTTGCCCATATCATATCTAACGTGGACCATGACTTATGTGGGCTGGAGTAAAAAGTGAACTGTGACACTCCTGGGTTTCTTTTCCTCCACAGGTCTTCTAGTCCTAATTCTTTGGTCATCTCAAAAATTCTTTAGCAATATATTCCATTTTTGTATTGTTTTTGCTACACATAGTCTTGTTCATTATTTGTTATTGCATTGTAGTCCCTATTAGACAAATTCTTGAACTGCCAATTTCTATCAATTTCTCATGTAAAGTTTTATAAAATCCTTCTGATTCTTGTTGGGGCATAAATCCCCACTAATAAAGTTTTTTTGTTTTGTATATCCACCTCTACCATTAGTATTCTCCTACTGTATCATTATAAATTAATTTTGAGGTGATATCCTCCTTAATATATAGTGCCACTCCTCTTTTTTTCCTTCTACTAACGTTGTATATACTTTCCCCAGTTTTTATTTTGTAGATATGTCTGATTCTTGTTTTCGATATGAACCTCTTGGAGACATACTATATCCGCTTTTTGTTTCTCTATCTTAAAAAAGATTCTTTTTCTCTTAGTTTGGTCATTCAATCCATTAATATTATTAATTTTACTCCCTTTCCATTTATTCCTTTATTTCTACCCTTTACTAAGTTTTACTCACTGTCTAGCTTCTAGTTCTCAGTCCTATCTTTTCTCTAATGAGTATTTCTTTATCTCCTTCTCTCTTCTTCTCCTCCTCCCCTCCTCTATTGCTACGTTGTAAATCTCCGTGACTTGTATTCTCAATTCTCTCTACTTAGTTCCTCCTCAGATTCTCCTAGTTGTTCAAAAAATCTCTGGGCTTTGGTTAAGCTGTCTATTTTTACTCTTTTTTCTTTCCAAGTAACTAGTACACCTTCCGGGATACTCCATCTGAAAGGTATATTTTTTTATTTAAATAGTTCATAAGGAATCGATAGTCCTTCCTCTGCTCACGGACTCTCTTGGTACTTGTTTAGCACAATAATTACCCTTCCCTTATATTTCATAACTTCATCTCTTGTGATTCTATATATTATGTCCTTCATTCGCCTTCTTGCAAATCTAACATGAACTTCTTGGAAGTCTGTTCCGCTCACATAACTTGTGAATACTGTATATACCTTGTCCAATTCACTAACCATCTCATTTTTATCCTTTTTTAGGAGTTCTGCTAGTATCTCCGCCATTACCAAAGTTAAATTTTCATCTCTCTCTTCCTCCACATTCTGGAATCTAAGGTAGTAGGAGGCCCTATCCATCTCAAGATAAATCAAGGTCTCATTTGTGTCCTTGTGCTGGTCCATAAGCTTTTGTTCAATATCCTCAACTTTCTTTTCAGTTTGGTCTGCTTGTTTTCCAATTACTGCTATCTTTTCCTCATTGGTCTTAGTCATTTCCTGTAGCTGGCCTATTTTCCCATCAAGGTTCTTAATTTCACTTTTCATTTCCCTATTTCATTTTTAACTCTATTTTCATTGTTTCTCTTTCAATTTTGCTTTCTGTGATTTTTAGACATGGCCTCCTGTAGTGCCAGCATCGTGCTTTGAATTGCAAGTAATGTAGTTTGGACTGACTGTGTACCAGTTTGAGTATTTGATTTTTCAGACCCAGCATCCCTTCAATTGTTCCTGGGTTGATGAGGTTGTGGGGGTGGGTGGCGTTATAGTTGGTAATACTTTTTCCCAGATTTTGTAATGGTAGTAGTAGTAGTGCTTGTCATTTCTTTAATAATTTCTGCTGCTCCTTAACTATTCTAAATATATTCCCCAAATTGTATTATTAATTACCATCAACCCAATCCAAACAGTCCCTTTCTGTGTTTCCTTTTTCAACTAGATTTCATCTAATACTAATTTAATATATTACTTAATCTTTACCATATACAATATTTTTACTCTTTAAATATTCTAAAATTAATTAATTGTTCCAATATATTGGTATTTAGCTATGATTATATATATATTATATATATATTGTTATATTATATATATTATTATATTGTATTGTATTGTATTGTATTATATTATATTATATTATATTATATTATATTATATTATATTATAAGCCTCGATATATCTTAATGACCAGCCAAGGAAATATATAGGAGAGGAAAGAGAGAAGAGATAGGAGGAGCTAATTAAATTTCCATTATATTATTTAACATATTAAATTCATTATTGAATATGTAATCAGATAAAGAAAGAAGAAAGAAAAGAGAAAGGTAAAAAAAGAATGGAAAATATCCAAAGGGAGAGGGTAAGTTAATTGTTTAAGTATCTCTTACCAAAATAAATTTATATATGTCAATTATTCAATTTCTATCTTCTATTGTTTAAGTATATAATATATGAATATAAGTATAATATAATATAAATATAAGTATTTAGCTTAAGTAATCATAAAGTGCAGTTTTACAATTCCAGTAGTGTCCATTCAGGGTGCCAGGAGTTCTACCGATCTCAATGGCCGCCTCCACAAATAGCACTGTCACTCCTCAGATCGCTTTCAGAGTTACAGTTAGCGTGCTCATGGAAAAACAATATTTTCAACCACTCCAAACTCTTAAAGATCACAGGTTCTTACAACAGTTCCCTCTTGCTTCTTTCTTTCTTCGATTCAGCAAGTTAACACACTTCTCCACTTTAACTCAGAGCTGGGGGTAAGAGCTAAGTCGCTGCTGCCACGTTCCGCTTCTCCCCCCTTCCATTTTAAAGCTACGATCATGATCACACGTTATAATCCAACACCAAACTCAATCGCCAGAACCTATCCAATCTGAGTCCAAGGTCTTCTTTCTGCTCCCTTCTGGAAATGGGTCATCTCATCCACGGGTCAGCTCTCACCGCAAACTGACTTCTTCTGCCCTGGACTTTGGGCTCTCTTCTTTGCCTCCCTGGGATTGCAACTTCCCAGCTGGGCTCCGAGAGTTACTCCTCACTAAGGTGTTCAAAGCAGGAATGAACCTTGCCACGAACAGCTTTCCACAGGCAGAAAACCTGAAGTAGGAGAGCAAGTCAAATTTCTCCTACCTTGCCATGACGTGACATCACCGGAAGCCTCCAGATACTCTACTCTTTTTTGTTAATCATTTCCCATGGCCAGAAAGAACACATGATATGCTAATTCCTCTTTATGAGTTGCTCCCTGTGGTTGAGGTCAGGCCGCAAAATGATGATGTAGCATTTTGGCAAGAATATGCATCCCAGTAATGCAGTGCTGGAGGACAAGATGGAGAAGACCTCCACAGCTACCATGGCTTTTCCTTTTGTGCTCAGATAGGCAGGAAATAGGAGATCCACACACTGCAAAAGGCCAGCATGCTGAAGGTGATGAACGTGGCAAGAAAAGCCACAATAAAGCTGGCAATGGCCAAGATACCCATGTAGCCCAACACACAATAGAAGAAGGAAGATGACCCATCATTGCACTGTAAAACCACTTCTTGGAGCTCTGAGTGCATATCCGTCTCAGGAATGGGGGAGATGTTGACAACCAAAGAATAAAAAGACACACTTGTAAGAGAGAGAAGGAGAGGACAATAGAAAAAGCCAATCTTTTCCCCACCCATTTCCTCATCGGAGATCCTGGTTTAGTGGCCATGAAAGCCACAACCACAGTGATGGTTTTGGCCAGGACACTAGAAATGGCCACTGAGAAGGTGATGCCAAAAGTTGGTTGCTGGAGAAGGCAGGTCACTTTGCCAGGTTGGCTGAGGAACAACAAAGAGGAGAGAAAGCAGAGCTGAAGAGAGACAAGGAGGGTGTAGGTGAGGGATCGGTTGTTGGCTTTGACAATGGAAGTATCCCTGTGCTTAATAAAATTTCCAAGCACACAAGATGTCAAGAAGAAGAAACAAAGACTGCTGAGGCTAAACCAATTCCTAAGATTTCTTCAAAGGTTAAAAAATACCATTGGTTTCAGGATACATCCTTTCTTTTCTTTATTTGGGTAGTGAACTTCTGAACATTGAAAATAGTCATCCATATCTAAAAGAAAAGTCAAGCCATGTTTTATACATTCCATATTTTTGAAAATAATATTCTTTATGGGTGCCAAACATTATCCCTCTCAGGTTTTTCTATTGGTTACCATATTGGATCATGTTTCTATGGAAATGCAGTTTTTCCATTATTGTATCAGCTGGGACCACCATAAAAGAAGCACAATAGAAAGGGCAATTATTCTATGAAATACAGCCCTGTCTGGCAGTTTCAAATTTATTAAAATTTAGACCATCTGACTTGTCTCATTTTTCCAAAACACGGAGAAGAAATCCGTAAGGGTGGGCATAAGAGCTTAGCTCTTATGAGCAAATTTGAATTCAGAATGATAGATTGTGATTCACAGGTATAGAAATGAATATTCACCTTGAAAAACTCACAAAACTATTTGCTATACTAAAGTAGTATATTTCAATTGGCTAAGGTGTATTTAATGAGAATTTGCTGGAATGTCTAACCTATCCTTTTGATTTGAAATCTTGCCTTCTAGACATGGAACACAGTCATTGCAGCAGGTGTTTTCCTTCAGCCTTCTTCCAGTATCCAGGGGAGCAATGGTCATTACACAGAAAATTGGAAGGACCTGATGATCAATATAAAAAATATTTTGCAAAGGGAGATTTTTAAATCAATTAATCTTGCAGAATCAATCTGGGACAGTCACTGACACCAAAGGTGACCAGTGATTGACTCGAGTAGAATTGTTCAACATTATCAGTCCTCCATTCATGAGTTTTAATTGTTCTCTTTTGGGGGGAATTAATCCTTTGCTAGAGGAATGCTGAATACCACCTAGCTGTATTTATATTATACATTAAAAGTTGTTGAAATTACAATGATGATGAAA
>CM019155.1:145770209-145860209 GCA_009733165.1 Naja naja
GAGCAAATTAGAAATGAATTAGTACAAGCTAAACATGAGATGACTATTTTGGAACAGGAGGAATTAATTAAGAAATTGCAATATACAAAACAAAATTATTTCGAACACGCAAACAAACCTGGTAGGTGGCTAGCGTACAAACTGAGGAAAGAGAATCAGAAAAGAATGATATATCAATTAGAAGATAAAAATGGAACAACAGAGACAGATTCAGAGAGAAAAAAGGAAATTGTAAGAGAGTATTTCGAAGACCTTTACAAGCAAGATAAAGTGGAGTTAATTAAAATAGAAGAATATTTAAGAGAAGGAATTATACATCCGCTACCCGATGATAAAAAGGAGATGTTGAATAAAGAAATAACTTTGAGTGAACTGAAAGAGGTGATCAAAAACAAAAGGCAATAAAATACCGGGTCCAGATGGATTCCCAAGTGAATTATATAAAAGTCTAGGAGAAATACTAGATAGCGTGTTGTTAGAAGTCTGCAATGAGGTATTATTGGAGGCTAAAATCCCAGAAACCTGGAAGGAAGCATATATAACATTGATCCCCAAGAAGGTGCAAATGCCAACCAAATAAAAAACTATAGGCCAATATCTCTTCTGAACTCAGATTACAAAATTTTCATGACAGTCATGGCAGAAAGAGTAAAAAGAGTGCTTAGTGATAAAATTAACCTTGACCGAAATGGATTCTTACCCACAAGGCAGATCAGATACAATATAAGAACAGTGATAGACATATTAGAATATTATGAGAATCACCCAGGAGACCAAATGGCATTGGTTTTCCTGGATGCCCAAAAGGCCTTTGATAATTTAAACGGGGACTTTATGAAAAAACAGATTAATATGATGAAATTTGGTAGCAACTTTGTAAAAATGCTTAATGCAATTTATGATACCCAAAAGGTGAATGTATTAATAAACGGTGAGGCCACCAAATCATTTAAAATAGAGAAGGGTGTTAGACAGGGTTGTCCACTGTCACCTCTGCTTTTTATTACAATTTTAGAAACACTGTTAGATAGAATTAGACGGAATAGGGATATAAAAGGAACCAAAATTAAAAATCAGGAATATAAATTACAGGCCTTTGCTGATGACATAGTATTTGTTATAGAGGAACCAATAGATACAGGACCGATATTAATTCAAGAAATAAACAAATTTGGTAAATTAGCAGGATTGAAGGTCAATAAGGGGAAAACTAAAATGTTACTTAAAAACATAACAAATGGTAAACAAAAAAAATTAGAAGAAATAATGGGACTACAAATTGTAAATAAGATTAAATATTTAGGTATTTGGATAAGGGCCAGAACATTAACACCATGGGAAGACAATTATATTAAAGTATTGAAACAGATTGAAAAGGATTTGGAAAATTGGAACAAAATGCAAATTTCATTATTAGGCAGAATAGCAACAATTAAAATGAATATCTTACCTAAAATTCTTTACCTGTTTCAAACAATTCTGATATTATTAGATTTTTTTTTATGGAATTGGATAAAATTGTGATGAAATTTATATGGGCAGGGAAAAACTCAAGAATTAAAAAAATGTATTTACAAGATAATAAAAGCAGGGGTGGCTTTGGACTCCCTGACTGGGAGATCTACTATAAAGCGACTACATTGGTGTGGATAAGAGATTGGATTAAACTGGTAAACAAAAGAATCTTAACATTAGAAGGCCATGACTTGCAGGCAGGATGGCACTCATTTTTGTGGAATCCGACCAATAAAAAGCATTCATATTTCACCAGACACACAGTGCGTAAATCTCTGATTAAAAATTGGACTGATATTAGAAAGAAATACTATACCAAAATCCCAAGATGGATCTCAACAATGGAGGCAACATTCCACCCCAATACAATGGACATGAACAAAAAACTTAAATATCATCAGATTTTAGATAGTGAGGGAAGATTAAAAATGATACAGGAATTAGAAGCCCAAGGAATAACGATAGATAATTGGTCCTATTTTCAAATCAAAATGAGATACAACAAAGATGTAAAGGACTATGGAATTGAAACGAAAGATATACAATTGGATAACCTACTTTGGGGCCCAGAGGAAAATTTGATATCCAAATTATACAATTTCTTACTAGAACAGAAGTTGGCAGGGGAAATAGTGAAGGGACCAATGATGGCTTGGGGAAAAAATTTCGGATGTAGTATTGATTTGAATGATTGGGAAGAAATTTGGCAGAGGAATCTTACATATACAAAATCAGTAGCACATAAGGAAAATCAATATAAAATGATGTATAGGTGGCATTTGGCACCCTCTAGATTAGCTAGATTATTTCCGGCAGCAAATCCAAATTACTGGAAATGCAAAGACAAATTAGGCACTTATTTTCATCTTTGGTGGACATGCCCTGAAACAAAGAACTATTGGATAGAAATAAAAAAAATGGATAGAAGAAATCACAAAATGTGGCCTGGAGTGGAGACCAGAACTGTTTCTCCTGGGAATGATTAAAAGAGACTATCCCTTCAAAGATAAATATTTGATTACTCATTTATTAACAGCCACATGGGTCTCTCTAGCACAATATTGGAAAAAAACTAACTTACCACCTCTATACATTAATATTCAAAAAACATACGAGTGTGCTGAAATGGAGAGACTCACACTTAACTTAAATGAAAAGGAAGATTCAGATTATTATAAAATATGTGATAAATGGTATAATTGGGTGGAACAAAATTAAAAAACTCTGAAGAAGAAATGAACCTAGGAAACATAGCATATTCAATTGGAGGTGCGGAATGTATAAATAATTCTCTTCAATATATAGTAGATATGAAGGTTATATAGAATAGTTAATAGTTATAATCCAAGCTAAACAAATAGTAAAATGTGTTAATTAATATATGTCATTTATAATTAACTTTTTTTCACTAATAATTCATATCCAATTTGATATCCAAAACAAAATGAAGAAAGCGCTTTGCGCACTTTTTTTGTATATATATTATGTGTTTTTAAATGATTGTATGTTTTTAATATTTTGTAAATAAAGTTGTTTTAAAATGAAAAAAAGAGTAGAGTATCTGCTATTATTATATTTAGTATTATTATTTAATATTATCATTATTATTATTTTAGACGTCCTTATTTCAATCAAACAAGATTTTATGAAGGATTGGGATTATTATTTAAATTCATTATTGCCTATTTCAAATGAAGTGCTCAATTTGCTACATTTTCAAACATTCTCCAAGTTTAATTAACCTAACCCTTTTTTCCTCTGAATACATCAAGCAAACACGATTTTGAGCATCTAGCTCTTTCGATTCTTAGAAGATTTGCGATATTTTCTTTAAGAATGCCTAAAAGTTTGCAGCTTCCAGTTCATGGTTTTTATAGCTTCATTTCTTAAACCACTGTATAAATATGGGGAAGAGCTAATGAATATTTTATAGACATGTATTTAGCACAGTATCATAGGGGATCCATTTTCGATTGACTGGTCTTTGAGATGTAAAAGGTGGAAAATTTTTGAACATTTAACATATGTTTAAATGTGTTTTTTTAAAAGTTTTCATGAAGGATCACTCTCCATCCACCAATGTATTTCTACTGTACCTAATTATACAATTTTAATAATGTTGCAATATAGGGACATTATATGAAATATAGACTTCCTTCTAACTCATCCCATTGAAAGTACATGCTTACATCACCTGAAAATAAGCCCTAATGCATCTTTTGGAGCAAAAGTTAATATAAGACCTGGTCATATTTTCAGGAAAACACAGTATTATTTTAGTCCAATTGCTTTAAATATATAATTCTATAATGTGACAATCATAGTTCTAGTTGCTCAGTTTCAGCAGTAGGAAAAAGTACATTGGGACTCTAGAGATATAAATAAAATGTGTCTTCATGTATGTGACTCTTCTAAACCATTCTCATGCCCTCCATGCAATTTTGTTTCCATGTCAGAAAATTCCAGATAAAGTTGAAATTAGCTAAACTGTAAAGATCTGAGCTAGTTTGCGGGCAAGTCTCTTGAGGGCTGGAACGCTCAAAGGCCTGGAACTAGTTTTCTTCTCAACATTGAGGCTGTTGGGCTCTGTTAGGAATGATAGATGATCTGAGCCCATTTATGATGTGCGAGGGGATCCTCAGTCCTTAACTTTGAGGGAAACTCCTATCTGTTTTTGATGGATAGTTGGATGTTAATTAGATGATTCTGCGAAGCCAAACTGAGAGAGATAACAACAGCCGGTGCAGCTGTTGAATCAACTGTGAGGAAGAAACGGGCGATGGGGGAGGGGGGAAGTTTAACTTTTTTTTAAATTACATTTATATGCTGCCCTTCTCTGAAGACTCAGGGCGGCTTACAATTTTTGGGATACAACCCAGTGTGCTCAGCAATAGCCTTCATTCCATTGTATCTGCCTGCTTATTACTAAGCGGCATTTTTACAAGGTCAGCTAATTGCCCCCAACAATCTTGGGTCCTCAATTTACCTACCCCGAGAGGATGGAAGGCTGAGTCAACCTTGAGCCTGGTGGGATTCGAGCCTACAGTAATTGTAGGCAGCTGGAACTTAAATTCAGGCATTTAACATCCTGAGCCACCAAGGCCCCCACAGTTTTTCATATTTCAGCCTCTCCATTTCTAGCAATTGTGCCTCTTCTTTATATTCTTTAAGTAACATTTTTAAATTAAATTAAATTAAGTTTAAAAAACATTTTAAACTTGAGAGTAATGGCTCCTCGTTTCCTGTGTGCACGCTTTTATCGGCCAAAGGGGTTGCAGGGCAGGACTGGGTAACACTTACCAGTTTAATGCCTTCTTGGGCCTCAGTCCTGTCCCTGGCTGCTTCTTCTGACGCAATCTGTTTGATTAGATTGCTGAGGTCAGTGGCCGGCTCACTGCTTACCAATTGTAAGCCAAATGCTCGGAGGAAAGCAGACCTCATTTCCTCCCTTTCAGTTAGACTTATAGGTGAGGTAGCAAGGGGCATCCTTCTTGTCTCCTTTTCTTCACTCACCGCTGGATTAGAAGCATTGGTTTGACTTTCAGAAGTCACAAAACACTCATTCGAAGCCGCGAGTGGGTCTCAGGACATGACAGCTGTCAGAAGGCTAGTCATGCTGATTGTTTGGTGTTCGGCTGGTGCCTGGGACGCTTTGGCTGAAGCCGTCCCAGGCACTTCTGATCAGTGTCATGATGCCATTAGCCTAACTGTGGCTCTGGTCACCACTTCGCTTTTTCTAGTAGTTTTGAAGTTGGGCATTTTGAATAATTTAAGATATATAGACAGGGTTTATTTAAACCATCCTCTGCTACCAATTTGTTAGAAATTAACTAATCCTGTGATTAATTAAGTTGATGGAATGTAAACCTTCGTCTATAATCAATTTATTCAAAAGAATTGTGCCCAGAGGATTCCATTCCCAAAAACTTATTTATTGTAACAGCAAGCAGATAAAACAAATAAATATTCAGAGTGAATCATATCAATGTCCTCTCTTTCTTTGAATGTCCTCAAAGTCTTTTATGTTTAACAACTGCCTGTGCAGTTGGAGTCCCAACAGTCCTTTCCTCAGAAAGGTGAAATAGAAAAGTCTTACAATAGTCTTTTGCCTAGGAACTGTTTTGCCTTGCAGCTTAGGACTGTTCCTTTCTTCAGATGAGTTGATATTGTCTCTCTCTGGAATCAGTTGGGACAGTCTGTCTATGCAGAATGTCTGTCAGATTCTGTGTTGGGACTGCTTAGCTGGGACTGAGGTAAATGGCAGTTGGGGATTCCCATTTATAGCCTTGTATCAAAAGGGGGTGTGGCTATAAAAACCAGTATATTGGAGATGTAGCTGCGTTACCATTGGTCCTTTCAACTTTTCAAATACAAACAGTGGAAAGCACACAGCAAAATGGAAATTCTTCCACACTTTCTCTTCTGCCACATATCAATTTGATAGCATATCATCTAAAACTGTACAGCTCCACTCCCAAAAACACTGCACAAGGAACTGAAATCTTGATTCTTCCTATAGGCTTTGAACTTTTATGCAAGGGTGAATTGTTCTGAATCAGAAAATGTAAATGCACAAGAGGATAGGATTGTGTATCTACAAATCTTTCAAAATCTCCAAAGGAAAAAAAAATCAAAGTAACATGCTCTGTGACTGCATGGTCAATCTTCTAATTCGACAAGGAAATACTACTCTTCAGAGGGCTATATTGTTTTGTTTTGTTTTTATTTAGGCTTAGGTAACACTTAAAATGCTGAAAATAAATATTTAGGGAGCAGTGTATATGTGTGATTCAATACTATTGGATTTTAGCAATGATTTTATAATCAAGGGTAAAAGAAACAGGAGATTATTCATAGAATAGAATGCCAACAGTTGAATGTTGGATGTAGGCCATGTCACCAGAATTTACTTCAGTGGTCAATTCTTAACATGTCAATGATATGATAGTTTTGCAGACTTTCTTTCCTTGACTGCCAAAGCAGTTATCAGGAGTCTTCCCTAAAAGCAAAGTTCAAAAGCATCAACAATGTACTTTAAAATAGCACTTTAGCTTCTGTAATACCATGACAAGCATGATTTGAATCTGGAAGTTTTGTCAAGTTTGAAAGGATTTTCAAATCTAGAACAGTTAATCTATACCAGATAGTTGATATCTGACCATTTCATAAAACATGGGTTCCCGATCCATTGATAAAATTTAACCTTTGTCCTGATTTCTAGAATTAGAACAATATTGTAGCTTCAAACTTCCCAATTCTATTTCTCCTCTATTTTCAAAACAGATTAAGCATCAGTCACTTATTATGTCACTCCAAAGAAAGAAAGTTGTTGATCACACATATTAAGAAAACATTACCAGTTGGTTAGTGTTTCCATGGCAATTATGTCTCTTATGAATGACTGCAATCATTCTATTATTCTAGCAGGCCAAAATATCAAACCTTCTGCATCAAAGGGAATAGAAAGTGAGAAACAATCCATATAAATACTTCAAGAGCCACACGGAGGAAGGAAGTGGTAATGCTGACTCTGTGAGTTTCATTTCCAAAAAGTTCTCTTCTTTCTGTTTCATCTGCCAGAGGTTCTCATTGAAGATAGATTCAGACACTTTTTCCATTCCCAGAGAACCATAAAATCCATCCTCCTGCTATTTCGGATGCACAAAGCAGTTCCTTTGAGCTGTCCTGCAAGTGATGCCTTCCCTGTTCCACATGAGTGGTATCAACCTGGGGACCTCGTCATCGGTGGGATGATGTCTCACTTGATTTACCATTTCTATCAAATTCTATTCAACCAACATCCTTTTCTCAACCTTTATGATTCACCAATGTAAAGATTTTCCTTTGAGTCATCTGACCATACATACATACATACAAAAGCATCATTTATATGATTATTGGTAGAGAAAAAGTAGAGTTTTTCATGTAAATGTAAGAATTCTTTGTGTTTTGAAAGTTTTCTAGTGATGAGAGAAGAGGGAACTATCTTTGTGTTTATTTCATTAACAACGTTCTTGTAAGTAAAGCATATTTCATTGCATGGAAATTATCAAAAAGAAGAATGCAAAAAAAAACCCAGCTCCACCACATTTCGCAACACAAAAATAAAGGTGCTTTTCCAAAAAAACAACAAAAACAACTGGATGTTCTTGGTTTTTTCTTTGAAATGTTTCACTTCTCATCCAAGAAACTTCTTGTTCTGTCTCAATTCTGATTCAAGTCTTGAGCTTTCTTGGATGAGAAGTGAAATGTTTCAGATAAAAAACTAACTCAAATTGCCTTTTGGAAAAACATCTTTGGGACAACAATAACCAGAATGACTGAGAATCTACAAAGACATAAATATGGAAACTTGTTTAAATCTATTGACATTCTGTTTTACTAAAGAGGTAAGGAATGGTAAGATAGACTAAAGGTGTTTTAATATTTCTACCTGTTGCAGCCAAAGTGGATACACACCTGAGATATTGACTTTGGGGGAACTAAGAATTATGAGCACTCATGGAATATTCCTTCAGAACTTAAAAAACTCACATGAGCAAGATGTATGAGTTTAGCGAGAACCTTTCCCTTAATCTATAGTACCTAGAAAACTAAATCAACAGAGAAAACAACAAAAGACAGCATTCTAGTTTAAACTAAACAGTGAGGTCAAAGTTTCAGAAATTAACAGAGTATGTCTTATAATGATTAACTTTCTGGAAAAATATTAAAAGAAATAAATTGTGTGCAAAGCATATTTGGATTGATTATAAAATTAATTAATACTTCAACCTGAAACAGGTTTTTCAGTAGTCAGTTATATACTGACCATCCTAAAACAATTTGCAAAATTATAAACTATTATTATTTTGAAAAGGTGTGCTCAATTTATTTTCAGTGTAATAATCAAATTCTACCAACACATCCTTGCCTTGGTCTTTGCTGTAAAGAAGATCAATGAAGACACCCAGATCTTACCTAACATCACTCTCGGGTTCCACATCTATGACAGTTACCACAATTCAAGGATGATCTATCGCACCACTCTGGACCTGCTTTTCAAATCCCAGGAATTTGTCCCTAACTACAGATGTGATAGCCAGAAGAATCTCATGGCCATCATTGGAGGGTTAGGTTCTGATACATCATCTAATATAGCTGAAGTTGTAGGTTTCTACAAAATTCCACAGGTAAGTATGGAGGAGATGAGCAGAAAATTTCTGTACCTTGTTTTTATAACATAATTATTGAGAATCACGTATTAGACTTAGATTTGAATTGAGATATTCTAGATACCTTAAAAATAATTTTTGAAGCTACAATGCCAATCATACAGGTAACTATCTAGAATCATTCCATACCAGAGGGAAGATTTGAATGTAACACACCCTGGTCCTTTTCAACCAAATGAACTATTGTAATGTGTTTGAAATAATTCATAGAAATTCCATACTATGTTAATATTTTAAACAAAATAGAGGGAAAAATCCTTCCTTGGCTATTGTTTGCAGAAAAACTAGACCCAGAAAGATCAGATTTGAGCGAACAACTCAACAGAATATTACTCTGCTTTCTTTTAGCTGACATATGGCTCATTAGCCCAAGAGAAGTTTCAGACCACTAAGCGATCTCCACTTTATTTCATGGTCCCAAAAGAGGACCATCAATATGTTGGGATTATTCAACTGCTTCATCATTTTAGATGGACATGGATTGGGATTTTTACTATGGATAACAATAATGGAGAACGTTTTTTACAGAAAATGCAGCCCATACTTTCACAAAATGGAATCTGTTCATCATTCATACAAAGGCTTTCGCAACTAATCCACTTAGAACACAATGCAGAAATCTATTACATAGTCTCAAGTATTTTTACTAATATGAGGAATAGCAACACCACTACATTTCTCGTCTATGGAGAATCAGTGACAATTACCTGGCTCAGAGCTATCATCTTTGTAGCAGATCCTGAAAACAAGCAAACTGCATTATTTAGAAATGTGTGGATCATGACTGCACAGATTGATTTTGTGCTCTCAGGCTTTCAAATCAGTTGGGATCTCCAGATGTTCCATGGGGCTATTTCCTTCAGTGTTCATTCAAGAGCAGTTGTAGGTTTCAAGGAATTTCTTCAGACCATCAACCCTCATTCAGGCTGCAGAGATGGGTTTCGGCAAGATGTTTGGGAACAATCATTTGATTGTTCACTCTCAAAATCAGAATTACAAGAAACATCAAATAGGCAGTGCCTGAAAGAGAACAAACTGGAGGATCTTCCTGGGCCTGTTTTTGAAATGGAAATGACTGGCCAAAGCTACAGTGTTTACAATGCTGTTTATGCTGTGGCTCATGCTTTGCAAGCACTACACATATCAAGGTTCAATAAGAAAAAAACAATGATGGGTAAAAAATCTGACCTTCCATATTTGCAGCCTTGGCAGGTATTCTCTCTGCAGTGGAAAATTATTTTATTTCAATGAACAATTTGATCTAGAATTACCATTTGAACCTATGGTGGGAACTCTTAATATTTTCTGCTCATAAAATCCAGTTAGGTATGAAGATCAAGAAACTATTACATTGTTAAGTAACACAGTTGTTAAGGGAACCTGACTTCCCCATTGAAGATAGCAAAGGTCATAAATATGAAAAACAGTCATTTTTTTCATTCCATAATAACTTTGAATGGCCACTAAAAAAACTGATGTAAATAGAGGACTACCTGTATTATTCTTTGAACTCTCTCTCTCTCTCTTTCTCTCTCTATTCTCCTTCACATAGCTCCATCCATTACTACATGGTGTTTCTTTTAACAATTCGGCTGGAGAGAAAGTTTCCATGAATGAAAAGGGGGAAGTAATTGGTGGATTTGATATCATCAACCTCATCACATTTCCCAATCGGTCTTTTCAAAGAGTTAGAGTTGGAGTAATAGATCCGAGTTCTCCAACAGGCAAACAATTATTCATTGATGAAGATTTGATTGTCTGGCACCCAGCTTTTAATCAGGTATGGACTCATTTGTGGACTGTATCTTGAGCCATTACAAATCCAGCTCGAGGCCTTGATCTCTGAACCCATACTGAGAAAAGCCTCTTTAGAAATCTAATTTTTATGTTTATAAGAAAAAATAGCATACTTTGAACAAATGTGGCCCAGGATTATGAAACTGACAAAATGATGTTACAATGTAAAAGTCTGATTTTCATATTTGATTGCAAGTACCTTTGAAATCATTGGAGCTGCATCATTTCCATAACATGCTTCAGCTTCTTCGGGCCTTGAATGAAGCTGATTATCTGGATCCCTTGCAGTCTGGTTTCAGGCCCGGGTACTGCACCGAGACGGCCTTGATGGATGATCTCTGGCAGGCCTGGGATGGGGAGTCTCCCTCCATCCTGGTGCTTCTTGACCTCTCAGCAGCTTTCGATACCATTGATCATGGTATCCTTCTGGGTCGGCTCAGGGGGCTGGGAGTGGGGGGCACTGTTTTACGGTGGTTCTCCTCCTACCTCTCTGACCGGACTCAGTCGGTGTTGGTGGGGGGGCAGAGATCAAGCCCTAGGGCCCTGCCATGTGGGGTCCCTCAGGGTTCTATTCTCTCCCCCCTCCTATTTAATATCTACATGAAACCGCTGGGTGAGATCATCCATCGACACGGGGTCAGGTATCATCAGTACACTGATGATACCCAGTTGTACATCTCTGTCCCCGGTCAATCTACTGAGGCTGTGGAGGTGATGTCCTGGTGCTTGGAGGCTGTGAGGGTCTCGATGGGGACTAATCGGCTCAGACTCAATCCTGATGAGACCAAGTGGCTGTGGGTTCTGCCCCCTCGGTCTCCAGTTGATTATCCAACTTTGGTACTGGGGGGAGAGAAATTACTTCCCTCAGAATGAGTTCGCAACTTGGGAGTCCTTCTGGATCCATAGCTACAATTTGATCACCATCTTACGGCTGTGACCGGGGGGGCTTTGCACAGGTTCGCCTGTTGCGCCAGTTGCAACCCTTCCTGGACCGAGGGGCTCTACACACAGTCGCTCATGCCCTTATCACCTCCTGATTGGACTACTGCAATGCGCTTTACATGGGGCTGCCCTTGAAGAGCACTCAGAGACTTCAGCTGGTGCAAAATGCAGCTGCGTGAGTGATTATGGGCGCACCTAGGTGCGCCCATATAACATCTATCCTCCGTGAGCTGCACTGGCTGCCGGTGGTCTTCCGGGTGCAATTCAAGGTTCTAGTGACAATTTTAAAGCCCTTCATGGCTTAAGAGCAGGATACCTTCGAGACCGCCTACTGCTACCGTATGCCTCCAAACGCCCGGTTAGATCCCACAGGGAGGGCTTGCTCTGGATACCGTCGGCCAGACAATGTCGGCTGGTGGGGGCGCGGGTGAGAGCCTTCTCTGTGGCAGCACCATCCCTTTGGAATACGCTCCCTGCAGAGATTAGAACCATCCCCAATCTACTTGCTTTCCACAAAGCTGTTAAGACCTGGCTTTGTCGGAGGGCATGGAATTGAGACCTTTGTTCTTCCCTCTTGTATGTTTAGATTGTATGAATGAGTTTTGATTTTATATTGTATAGGCTACTGTTTATTATCTTGTTGTACGCCGCCTCGAGTTCCCCAATGGGGGAAGAGAGGTGAGATATAAATTTAATAAATAAATTTAATTAATAAATAAATTTTCATGAATATTGAATATCACCTGGCCTTTTTCAAAGAGCCCCTTCTTATCATCACTGTAATTTCAACAACTTTTAATGTATAATATAAATCCAGCTAGGAGTGATGAATGAAGTCTTATTAAAAAAGAGAATACCTGAGACATGGTTGGAAGCTTATATTACCCTAATACCTAAAGAAGAAATGGATCTACAACAAGTTAAAAATTATAGACCTATCTCATTGTTGAATTCAGATTATAAAATTTTTGCTTCAATCTTGGCAGAAAGAATGAAAAGATACTTAAATGAATTTATCCACACGGATCAAAATGGATTTTTGCCAAAACGACAAATTAAGCAAAATGTGAGAATAATTTTAGATACTTTGGAGTATTATGAAGCACACCCTGAAAAACAGATGGCACTGATGTTTTTAGCGCTCAAAAGCATTTGATAATGTGAACTGGCGGTTTATGATATTGCAAATGATGCAAATGGGCTTTGGAAAAAACTTTATACAAGCTATTGAGGCAATATATAATAATCAAACAGCAAAGATATTGGTAAATGGAGAGTTGACAGAATCTATAGGGATAAGAAAAGGAACCAGACAAGGTTGTCCTCTGTCGCCCCTGCTGTTTGTTTTAACACTAGAAGTACTGAATAGAGCTATCAGAGAGGATGAAGAAATAAAAGGAATGAAAATTAAAAAAGAAGAATATAAACTACAGGCGTTTGCAGATGATTTGGTATTCATACTAGAGGATCCACTTAAATCAGCACCTAAGTTGATAGAACAAATAGAAGAATATGGAATGGTGGCAGGTTTAAAATTAATAAAGATAAAACAAAGATCCTAACAAAGAATATGTTAGCAAAGCAAGAAAGATTTAGAAGATTTATTAGAGATTCAGATTGCAAATAAAGTTAAATATTTGGGAATAAATATAACACCAAGATGCAGTACATTGAAAGAAGATAATTATATAAAACTCAAACAGCAGATAGCGACAGATCTTGAAAGATGGGAAAATATGCAATTATCTCTTATTGGCAGAATATCGACAGTTAAGATGAATGTTTTACCCAGAATCTTATATTTATTTCAGACAATTCCAGTTAGACTTGGGAAAGAATACTTTGAAGATTTAAATAAAATCACATCAAAATTCATATGGCAGGGCAAAAAGCCAAGAATCAAATTTAAGCTACTACAAGATGCAAGGTCAAGAGGGGATTCGCTCTACCAAATTGGGAATTGTATTATCAAGCTGCAAGCCTGATGTGGGTGAAAGAATGGATAACATTGAGAAACAATAGATTGTTAACTTTAGAGGGTCATGATCTATTATTAGGATGGCATGCTTTCTTATGGTATAAGGGAACTAAAAACAAGGATATTTTAGAAGACACTATGTTCGAGAAGCTTTGTTTTTAAATTGGGAAAAACCAGAAAACAACATTATATACAAATTCCATTATGGGTATCTACTATTGAAGCTTTTTCATATGCAATAATATACAAGAAGGAACAAACAGTTAGATATGAAGAGATTTTAAATGAAAAGGGTGAACTCAAATCGATGCAAACACTACAAGAACAAGGTATAAAAATGAATTGGTTTTCATATTTGCAAGTACAATCTAGATATGATGAGGATGTTAAGACTGAAGGGATTTATAAAAAGCAAACTGAATTAGATAAAATCTTGATGGGCACGAACGAAAAAATGATTAAAAACTTTATGGTTATCTATTAGAAGTTAGAATGGAAGAGGAGCAGGTTAAGGAAACAATGATTGCTTGGGGAAAAATTTTGGTTATGGGATAGATTTAGAGATGGCAAACACTGTGGGATCAGAATTATAAAATGACAATGTCAACTGCATATAAAGAAAATTTGTATAAGATGTTTTACAGGTGGCACCTATCCCGAGAAGGATTGCAAGAATGTTCAAGGATAAATCGGATAAGTGTTGGAAATGCCATCAGATACCTGGCTCCTACTACCACATGTGGTGGACTTGCGTTGATGCTAAAAGATACTGGACTAAAATCCACATGTGGTTGGAAAAAATGACACAACAACATATAGACTTGAAACCTGAGATATTCCTGTTGGGAATTGTACCAGAGACATTTAACAAAGAACTGAAATATCTGATTGTTAATGTACTGACAGCCGCTAGAATTGTATTTGCTAAAAACTGGAGAAATGATAAGACACCTACAGGAGGAAGTGATTAAGAAGATTTTGGATTGTGCGAAATGAGTAGATTAACATTTGAAATTAGGGATCAAGAAGAAAAGCAGTTTTATAAGATATGGAATATGTTCTACCAATGGTTAGACAAAAAGTTTGGTAATGTATTTTGGGAATATAAAGATAGATAGAACTGTTGAAACAATATAGAGATTATAATATGATAAAGGATTAATAATAATGATTATAGCTTTTCCTTTTTGTAATATTGAGTATGAATAATGAGGGGTAGGCACTGTGATTTTTGACCGACCGACATACTTGAAATTGATATGGATCTATGTGTTGTATGTTTGTTTGTTATGTTTGTGTTTTTGGAAAAATAAAACTTCTTATAAAAAAAAAAAAAATAAATCCAGCTAGGTGGTATTCAGTATTCCTCTAGGAAGTAAAGGATTAATTCCCCCAGTAAAAGAGAACAATTAATAACTCATGAATGGAGGGATCCCAGGATAATGTTGAACAATCTACTCTGAGTCAATCACTGGTCAACCTTTAGTGCCAGTGACTGTCGCAGATTGGATTCTACAAGATTAATTGATTTTTTAAATCTCCCTTTGCAAAATTATTTTATATTTATCATCAGGTTCTTCCAATTTCTCTTTGCAATGACCATTGCTCCCCTGGATACTGGAAGAAGGAGGCTGAAGGAAAACAATTCTGCTGCTATGACTGTGTTCCATGTCCAGAAGGGAAGATTTCAAATCAAAAGGGTAGGTTAGACATTCCAGCAAGTTCTCATTAGATACACCTATGCCAATTGCAATATACTACTTTAGTATAGCAAATAGTTTTGTGAGTTCTTCAAGGTGAATATTCATTTCTGTACCTGTGAATCACAATCTATCATTCTGAATTCAGGTTTGCTCATAAGAGCTAAGCTCTTATGTCCACCCTTACGGATTTCTTCTCCATGTTTTGGAAAAATGGGGAAAGTCAGATGGTCTAAATTTTAATAAATTTGAAACTGCCAGACAGGACTGTATTTCATAGAATAATTGCCCTTCCTATTGTGCTTCTTTTATGGCGGTCCCAGCTGATACAATAATGGAAAAACTGCATTTCCATAGAAACATGATCCAATATGGTAACCAATAGAAAAACCTGAGAGGGATAATGTTTGGCACCCATAAAGAATATTATCTTCAAAAATATGGAATGTATAAAAACATGCCTTGACTTTTCTTTTAGATATGAATGACTGTTTTCAATGTTCAGAAGATCACTACCCAAATAAAGAAAAGAAAGGATGTATCCTGAAACCAATAGTTTTTTTAACCTTTGAAGAAACCTTAGGAATTGGTTTAGCCTCAGCAGGTCTTTGTTTCTTCTTCTTGACATCTTGTGTACTTGGAACTTTTATTAAGCACAGGGATACTCCCATTGTCAAAGCCAACAACCGGTCCCTCACCTACACCCTCCTTGTCTCTCTTCAGCTCTGCTTTCTCTCCTCTTTGTTGTTCCTCAGCCAACCTGGCAAAGTGACCTGCCTTCTCCAGCAACCAACTTTTGGCATCACCTTCTCAGTGGCCATTTCTAGTGTCCTGGCCAAAACCATCACTGTGGTTGTGGCTTTCATGGCCACTAAACCAGGATCCCCGATGAGGAAATGGGTGGGGAAAAGATTGGCTTTTTCTATTGTCCTCTCCTTCTCTCTCTTACAAGTGTGTCTTTGTATTCTTTGGTTGTCAACATCTCCCCCATTCCCTGAGATGGACGTGCACTCAGAGCTCCAAGAAATAGTTTTACAGTGCAATGACGGGTCATCTTTCTTCTTCTATTGTGTGTTGGGCTACATGGGTATCTTGGCTACTGCCAGCTTTATTGTGGCTTTTCTTGCCCGTAAATTACCTGACAGTTTCAATGAAGCCAAGTTCATCACCTTCAGCATGTTGGCCTTTTGCAGTGTGTGGATCTCCTTCTTTCCAGCCTACCTGAGCACCAAAGGAAAAGCCATGGTAGCTGTGGAGGTCTTCTCCATCTTGTCCTCCAGTGCTGCATTAATGGGATGCATATTCTTGCCAAAATGCTACATCATTGTTCTGCGGCCTGACCTCAACTACAGGGAGCAACTCATAAAGAGAAATTAGCATATCATGTGTTCTTTCTGGCCATGGGAAATGATTATTTATTTATTTATTTATTATTTGGACTTGTATGCTGCCCCATCTCTGAAGACTCAGGGTGGCTCACAACTAAAACAACCACAATAAATAATTAAAAAGGAATTAAACAGATCACAAGCCCAAAATAGTAAATCTAAAATTTAAAATAATTTAAAAACCCATCCCCCCAGGGAGGGGTCACAGCCCGTATTGGTCAAACAGCCAAGTCTTCAAATCATGGCAGAAGATACGGAAGTCAGGGGCCAGGTGGAGCCCCAGGGGCAGTTGGTTCCAGAAGTCAGGGGCCACGACAGAATAGGCTCGTCACCGGGGAACCGCCAGCTGGCACTGACCTGCTGACGGGACCCTGAGGAGTCCTTGCCTGTGTGCTCGCACAGGGTGGTTGGCACTCGATATCGGCCGGAGTCGCTCCCTTAAGTATTGAGGACCCATGTCGTGTAGGACTTTGTGTGTTAAAACCAAAACCTTGAATCTCACCCGGAGTGCGACCAGCAACCAATGCAGACCACGCAGGAGGGGGGTAATATGGGAGAATCGGAAAACTCCCATCACCACGCACGTGGCCACATTCTGCACCAGCTGCAATCTCCAGATGGTATGCAAGGGCAGTCCTAGATAGAGAGCATTGCAGTAGGCGAGTCTACAGGTAACAAGGGTGTGAGTGACTGTGCACAGTCACTTTTTTTTTAAACAAAAACAAGTAGAGTATCTGCTATTATTGTATTTAGTATTATTATGTAATGTTATTATTATTATTTTAGACATCCGTATTTCTATCGAACAAGATTTTGTGAAGTATTGGGATTATTATTTAAATTCATTATTGCCTATTCCAAATGAAGTGCTCAATTTGCTACATTTTCATACATTCTCCAAGTTTATTTAACCTAACCCTTTTTTCTTCTGAATACATCGAGCAAACACGATTTTGAGCATCTAGCTCTTTCAATTCTTAGAAGAGTTACAATATTTACTTTAAGTTTACTTTAAGTACTTTAACCCTAAAAGTTTGCAGCTTCCAGTTCATGATTTTTATAGCTTCATTTCTTAAACCACTGTATAGATATGGGGAAAAGCTAATGAATATTTTATAGACATGTATTTAGCACAATATCATAGGGGATCCATTTTGGATTGACTGGTCTTCTTTGAGATGTAAAAGGTAGAAAATTTTTGAACATTTAACATATGTTTAACTGTGTTTTTTAAAAAGTTTTCATGAAGGGTCACTCTCCATCCACCAATGTATTTCTAGTGTACCTAATTATAGAATTTTAATAATGTTGCAATTTAGGAACATTATATGAAATATAGAAATCCTTTTAACTCATCCCATTTGAAGTACAGGTGAACCTCAAAAAATTAGAATACCATGCAAAAGTTCATTTATTTCAGTAATGCAACTTAAAAGGTGAAACTAATATATGAGCTAGACTCCTTACATGCAAAGCAAGATAGTTCAAGCCATGATTTGCCATAATTGTGATGATTATGACTTACAGCTGAAGAAAACCCCAAATCCACAATCTCAGAAAATTAGAATATTGTGAAAAGGTGAAATATTCTAGGCTCAAAGTGTCCCACTCTAATCAGCTAATTAAGCCATAACACCTGAAAAGAGTTCCTGAGCCTTTCCATGGTCTCTCAGTCTGGTTCAGTAGGAATCACAATCATGGGAAAGACTGCTGACCTGACAATTCTGCAGAAAACCATCATTGACACCCTCCATAAGGAAAGAAAACCTCAAAAGGTAATTGCAAAAGAAGTTGGATGTTCCCAAAGTGCTGTATCAAAGCACATGAATAGAAAGTTATGTGGAAGGGAAAAGTGTGGAAGAAAAAGGTGCACAAGCAGCATGGATGACCGCAGCTTGGAGAGGATTGTCAGGAAAAGGCCATTCAAAAGTGTTGGGGACTTTCATAAGGAGTGGACTGATGCTGAAGTCAGTGCATCAAGAGCCACCGCACAAAGAGAGATCCTCGACATGGGTTTCAAATGTCGCATTCCTCTTGTCAAGCCACTGATGAACAACAAACAATGCCACAAGCATCTTACCTGGGCTAACACTGTTGCTCAGTGGTCCAAAGTCCTCTTTTCTGATGAGAGCAACTTTTGCATCTCATTTGGAAACCAAGGACCCAGAGTCTGGAGGAAGAATGGAGAGGCACACACTGCAAGATGCTTGAAGTCCAGGGTGAAGTTTTCACAGTCTGTGTTGATTTGGGGAGCCATGTCATCTGCTGGTGTTGGTCCACTGTGCTTCATTAAGTCCAGGATCAATGCAGCCATCTACCAGGAGATTTTGGAGCACTTCATGCTTCCTTCTGCAGACAAGCTTTATGGGGATGCTGACTTCATTTTCCAGCAGCCCACACTGCCAAAAGCATCAAAACCTGGTTCAATGACCATGGGATTATAGTGCTTGATTGGCCAGCAAACTTGCCTGACCTGAATCCCATAGAGAATCTATGAGGCATTGCCAACAGAAAGATGAGAGGCATGAGACTGAACAATGCAGAAGAGCTGAAGGCCGCTATTGAAGCACCCTGGTCTTCCATAACACCTCAGCAGTGCCACAGGCTGATAGCTTCCATGCCAGACCGCATTGAGGCACTAATTGTTGCAAAAGGGACCCAGACCAAGTACTGAGTACATATGCATGCTCATTCTTTTCAGAGGTCCTATATTGTTCTATGTACAATCCTTGTTTCATTGATTGCATGTAATATTCTAATTTTCTGAGATTGTGGATTTGAGGTTTTCATGAGCAGTAAGCCATAAACATCACAATTATGACAAATCACAGCTTGAACTATCTTGCTTTGTATATAATGAGTCTATCTCATATATTAGTTTCACCTTTTAAGTTGCATTACTGAAATAAATGAACTTTTGTACAATATTCTAATTTTTCGAGTTTCACCTGTATATGCTGACATTACCTGAAAATAAGCCCTAATACATCTTTTGGAGCAAAAGTTAATATAAGACCCGGTCATAATTTCAGGAAAACACAGTATTATTTTAGTCTCGTTGTTTTAAATATATAATTCTATAACGTGACAATTATAGTTCTAGTTGTTCAGTTTCAGCAGTAGGAAAAAGTACACTGGGACTCTAGAGATATAAATAAAATGTGTCTTCATGTATGTGACTCTTCTAAGCCATTCTCATGTCCTCCAAGCAATTCAGTTTCCATGTCAGAAAATTCCAGAGAAAGTTGAAATTAGCTAAACTGTGTAAAGATTTGAGCTAGTTTGTGGGGAAGTCTCTTGAGGGCTGGAATGCTCAAAGGCCTGGAACTAGTCTTGTTGTCAACATTGAGGCTGTTGGGCTCCGTTAGGGATGATTGATGATCTGAGCCCATTTATGATGTGCGAGGGGATCCTCAGTCCTTAACTTTGAGGGAAACTCCTATCTGTTTCTGATGGATTGTTGGATGTTAATTAGATGATTCTGCCGAAGCCAAACTGAGAGAGATAACAACAGCCAGTGCAGCTGTTGAATCAACTGTGCGGAAGAAACAGGCCATGGGGGAGGGGGGAAGTTTAACTATTTAGTTTACTCACTATGAGATAGGAAGCATGAGCTGGGTGATAGGGAAGTAAATAGTGGACTTATTAGGTAAAAAAGGATGATGGGAATAAGGGGCGATTAAGGGAATAATTAGGGGCATGGATAGGAGATAGAAGCATTTAAGTGGGTGTGTTTATACCTTTAAATAACACTGTGAGGCAGAAGCTTCCAGTGCTAACCTAAACTGGTTGGGATACCCTCTAGACCATCTTGTTGGATGGAAAATTTGTTGTTTGACAATAAAAACCTTTGAAACCTACTTTCTGCTCTGTATGGTGTTTTGTGGTTCGTGTGCAAATCTGCAAGTTTTCAAAGAATGGCTGAGAGAGGCTGAGGAAACATCTAAAGCCAAATTGCAGAATTATTATCCTGAAAAATAAACAATGGCATAATAAGAGGTCTGTCGATTTGGGTATTAGTTATCCTACTGTGGCATGCTTATGGCGAGCAGATATGAACATTCACATTCCTAGTTTCTGATTCAAGCCAATAATTAAAACAAGCCCTAGCAGGACTGGGGTCAGTCAACCAGCCGGACTGTCTTTGTGGTAATTACACACCAGAGTATCACTTAATGACGTTTATGGAGATTCTCAGTCATCCAGGTCATGGCTGTCCTGAAAGTGCTTTTCCAAAAGGCTTTTTCTTGAGGAAAAATGTCTCCCATGAAAAAAAGTCCAGTTGCTTTTTGAAAAAGCATCTTTAGGATCGCTTAATGATAGAATTATTAATGTTCACAGAAGAACGGCTGAAGAAGAAAAGCTGAAATGCTCTCTTGGTAGTTCTCCTAATCTCCCCCGTCTTCATATCTACCTTTTCTGATGTGGTAATTACTGAGCTGCAGTCCTCTTTCTGCTTTTAAAGAAAATATTCTCTCTGTGACTATACTACAGGAATTTTCACCATGTGTTTTTTTGAAGCACATATTCCAGTATTAAAAAAAATAGATGCTTCAAAATGCAAACCATGGTCAAATTTCAAACAAATGCATACAGGCTAAATGAATTCAAATGGAAACAATTTGGGATTTGATTCCTGGATTGTTTAATGATAGTATGTGGACCTTAGACTGGCAAATCCATACAACTCCCCTGCATTCCATATTATGCAAAGATACATCAGCACTTTTTTATTAAAATAAAATCTTAAATGGAATGAACAATAAGATAGGAAAATATGCTAAGACAAAAAGCAAAGTCCTGGCATTTAGCATCACTTTTATTTTTGAGAATATCATGTGGGTCTTCTATGAGCTGTCATGCCAATGTGTCATAAAGCTATTAATTAAAAAAAACATATCCAGGCATTTGCTTTGAATTGATACTACTTTGGAAAGTACAAATGTATCAATGATTTTGATTTCAAAAATCAGAAATTTTATGTCAAAGATTTAGGCACCCCTGTTCAGATTGTAGGTTACAATGAGTCCTTAAATCAAAAGAAAGGAAGTAACAACTTGTACTTGAGATGCAGTTATGGATTATATCTTTCATCCAATGTAACTGTAATTTTATTAGGCACAAATGGACTTTTTCGTATAAATGGATCTAGTGAAAGTTTGAATCCGGGTCATAATAACTGGCTCTCTCTTCCATTGTTCTGCAACCTTGATCAGAGATTAACCCAAAATAAATGTTAATGCAATGAAATCAAATTTCCTTTCACTTGTGCCACATATCAATTTGATAGCATATCATCTAAAACTGTACAGCTCCACTCCGAAAAACACTGCACAAGGAATTGAAATCTTGATTCTTCCTATAGGCTTTGAACTTCTATGCAAGTGTGAATTGTTCTGAATCTGAAACTGTAAATGCACAAGAGGATAGGATTGTGTATCTACAAATCTTTCAAAATCTCCAAAGGAAAAAAAACTCAAAGCAGGCTGTAACGTGTTAGGTGACTGCATGTTGAATCTTCTAATTCAAAAAGGAAATACTACTCTTCAGAGGACTATATTGTTTTGTTTTGTTTTTATTTAGGCTTAGGTCAGACTTAAAATGCTGAAAATAAATATTTATGGGGCTGTGTATGTGTGTGTTCAATACCATTGGATTTTAGCTATGATTTTATAATCAAGAAGGAAAGAAACAAGAGATTATTCATAGAATAGAATGCCAACAGTTGAATGTAGGCCATGTCAACAGAAAGTCACCTCTTTAACACATTCTTTGGCTCAATATTTGTAAACAGCAATGGCTCATGCCCAGTATTTCCTAGTCGAACCACAGACAACTACAATGATCTAATACATATCAATTTTACAGAAGACAATGTTGAAAAAGCACTACACAATCTAAAACCATCTCTATCTACTGGATCGGATGGAATATGTGCTACTTCTTTAAAAAGCTATTCACCGCCATAGCCAAACCTTCAAGCATAATCTTTGAAAAATCTCTCAGGACCAGCTCCTTGCCAAACCTATGGTCACAAGCCAAGGTCATCCCCATCTTCAAAAAGGGAGACTCCAGCCTAGTTGAAAACTACAGACCAATCTCTTTATGCTGCATTACCTGTAAAGTCATGGAATCATTTATTAACCAACCCATTATCCTCCACTTAGAGACAAACAACCTACTCTCTAATAAACAATTTGGTTTCAGAAAAAAATTATCCTGTAATCTGCAACTCTTACACTGCAAAAACATATAGACCACACAACTCGATCAGGGCAAAGCAATAGACACAATCTGCATAGACTTCTGTAAAGCCTTTGATTCAGTGGTACACGACAAACTACTCCTAAAACTAAAATCTTATGGTATCTCTGGACAACTGCATAACTGGATAGAAGCATTCCTATCAAACAGGCAAAAAATGGTCAAAATTGGTCTTATCAAATTCTGTACCTGTCAACAGTGGTGTCCCTCAAGGCAGTGTTCTAGGACCAACTCTCTTCATACTCTACATAAATGACCTCTGTGATGATATTAAGAGCAACTGCATTCTCTTCGCTGATGATGTAAAGCTATTCAACACCACCGACATTACTGCTACCCTTCAAAAAAACCTTGACTATGTATTAGAATGGTCAAATAAATGGCAACTTCAAATCTCAACCAATAAATGCTCTGTCTTACATATTGGCAAAAAAAATCAGAAAATAAAATACAAGCTGAAGAGTCAAGACCTTGTTGATGATCCAAACTCTGTCAAGGACCTTGGAATACTCATCTCTAATGATCTAAGTGCTACAGCCCACTGAAACTACATAGTCTTAAAGGCATTAAAAGTCATTAACCTAATCCTACTTAGCTTTTTCTATGGTAATATCACACTACTAATTAGGCATACAAAACATTTGCCAGATCAATAATCGAATACAGCTCATCAGTCTGGACCCCATATTACGTATCTGATATCAACACAGTTGAGAAAGTCCAGAAATATTTCACAAGAAGAGTTCTACACTCCTTTACTTGTTGCAGAATACCTTAGGCCACCAGACTCGAAATTCTAGACCTAGAAAACTTAGAACTACGCTGCCTTCAGTCTGACCTAAGTATAGTATATAAAATCATACATTGCAATGTCCTACCGGTCAACAAATACTTCAACTTCAACCATAACAATACAAGAACAAACAATAGATACAAACTCAAGGTTAACCGCACCGAACTTGATTGCAGGAAATATGACTTCAGCAACAGAGTGGTCAACATCTGGAATCCTCTACCTGACTCTTTGGTTTCTTCCTCAAACCCCAAAAACTTTAACCTTAGACTTTCTACTATTGACCTCACCCCTTCCTAAGAGGTCTGTAGGGGGTGTGCATAGGCGCACCAAGGTGCCTACCATCCCTTGTCCTATTGTTTCTTTTATTTCTCTTATATGTATTCATTTCTTGTATTCACAACTATGTTTATCCTTATCCCTATTATCTTGTAAGTGATTGACAAATCAAATAAATAAATAAATAAATTTTCTTCAGTGGTCAATTCTTAACATGTCAATGATTTGATAGTTTGGCAGACTTTCTTTTCTTGGCTGCCAAAGCAATTATCAGGAGTCTTCCCTAAAAGCAAAGTTCAAAAGCACCAACTATGTTCTTTAAAACAGTACTTCAGCTTCTGCAATACCATGGAAAGCATGAGTTGGATCTGGAAGTTTTGTCAAGTTTGAAAGGATTTTCCAAGACCACTTAATCTGTACCAGATAGTTGATATCTGAACATTTCATAAAACAAGGTGTTGCTGGCCCATTGATAGAATTTAATCTTTGTCCTGATTTCTAGAATTGGAGCAATATTGTAGCTTCAAACTTCCCAATTCTATTTCTCCCCTATTTTCAAAACAGATTAAGCATCAGTCACTTATTATGTCACTCCAAAGAAAGAAAGTTGTTGATCACACATATTAAGAAAATATTACCAGTTGGTTAGTGTTTCCATGGCAATTATGTCCCTTATGAATGACTGCAATCATTCTATTATTCTAGCAGGCCAAAATATCAAACCTTCTGCATCCAAGGGAATAGAAAGTGAGAAACAATCCATATAAATACTTCAAGAGCCACACGGAGGAAGGAAGTGGTAATGCTGACTCTGTGTGATTCATTTCCAAAAAGTTATCTTCCTTCTGTTTTATCTGCCAGAGGTTCTCCTTGAAGATAGACTTAGACATTTTCTCCATTCCCAGAGAACCATAAAATCCATCCTCCTGCTATTACAGATGCACAAAGCAGTTCCTTTGAGCTATTCTGAAAGTGATGCCTTCCCTGTTCCACATGAGTGGTATCAACCTGGGGACCTCATCATTAGTGGGATGATGTCTTACTTGATTTACCATTTCTATCAAACTCTATTCAACCAACATCCTTTTCTCAACCTTCATGATTCACCAGTGTAAAGATTTTCCTTTGAATCATCTGACCATACATACATATATACCAAAGAATCCTTTATATGACTGTTTGTAGAGAAAATGTATTTTTCATGTCAATGTAAGAATTCTGTTTTAAAAGTTTTCTAGTGATGAGAGAAGAGGGAACTATCTTTGTGTTTGTTTCATTAACAACGTTCTTGTAAGTAAAGCATATTTCATTGCATGCAAATTATCAAAAAGAAGAATGCAAAAAAAAATCAGCTCTGCCACATTTCACAACACAAAAATGAAGGTACTTTTCCAAAAAAACCAACTGGATGTTCTTGGTTTTTTCTTTGAAATGTTTCACTTCTTATCCAAGAAACTTCTTGTTCTGTCTCAATTCTGATTCAAGTCTTGAGCTTTCTTGGATGAGAAGTGAAATGTTTCAAATAAAAAACTAAGAAACTCAAATTGCCTTTTGGAAAAACATCTTTGGCACAACCATAACAAGGATGTCTGAGAATCTCCACAGACATAAATATGCAAACATAGTTAAATCTATTGGCATTCTATTTTACTAAAGAGGTAAGGAATGGTAAGATAGACTAAAGGTGTTTTAATATTTCTATCTGTTGCAGCCAAAGTGGATACACACTTGAGATATTGACTTTGGGGGAACTAAGAATTGTGAGCACTCATGGAATATTCCTTCAGAACTTAAAAAATTAGCATGAGCAAGATGTATGAGTTGAGAGAGAATCTTTCCCTTAATCTATAGTTCCTAGAAAACTAAATCAACAGAGAAAACAACAAAAGACAGCATGCTACTTTAAACTGAACAGTGATGTTAAAGTTTCAGAAATTAACACAGTATGTCTTATAATGATTAACTTTCTGGAAAGTATTAAAAGAAATAAATTATGTGCAAAGCATATTTGGACTGATTATAAAATCAATTTATACTTCAAACAGAAACAGGTTTTTCAGTAGTCAGTTATATACTGACCATTCTAAAACAATTTGCAAAATTATAAATTATTATTATTATTATTTTGAAAAGGTGTGCTCAATTTATTTTCAGTGTAATAATCAAATTCTACCAACACATCCTTTCCTTGGCCTTTGCTGTAACGAAGATCAATGAAGACACCCAGATCTTACCTAACATCACTCTCGGGTTCCACATCTATGACAGTTACAACAACCCAAGGATGACCTATCGCACCACCCTGTACCTGCTTTTCAACTCCCAGGTATTTGTCCCTAACTACAGATGTGATAGCCAGAATAATCTCATGGCCATCATTGGAGGGTTAGGTTCTGATACATCATCTAATATAGCTGAAGTTGTAGGTTTCTACAAAATTCCACAGGTAAGTATGGAAGAGATGAGCAGAAAATTTCTGTACCTTGTTGTTATAACATAATTATTGAGAATCAGGTATTAGACTTAGATTTGAATTAAGATATTCTAGACACCTTAATAATCATTTCTGAAGCTGCAATGCCAATCATACAAGTAACTATCTAGAATCATTCCATACCAGAGGGAAGATTTGAATGTAACACACCCTGGTCCTTTTCAACCAAATGAACTATTGTAATGTGTTTGAAATAATTCATAGAAATTCCATACTATGTTAATATTTTAAACAAAATAGAGGGAAAAATCCTTCCTTGGCTATTGTTTGCAGAAAAACTAGACCCAGAAAGATCAGATTTGAGCAAACGACTCAACAGTATATTACTTTGCTTTCTTTTAGCTGACATATGGCTGATTAGCCCAAGAGTTTCTGACCAGTAAGCGATCTTCACTTTATTTCATCATCCCAAAAGAGGATGTTGGGATTATTCAACTGCTTCATCATTTTAGATGGGATTTTCATTATGGATAACAATAATGGAGAATATTTTTTTACAGAAAATGCAGCCCAATCATACAAGTAATTATCTAGAATCATTCCATTCCAGAGGGAAGATTTGAATGTAGCACACTCTGGTACTGTTTAACCAAATGAACTATTGTAATGTGTTTGAAATAATTCATAGAAATTCCATACAATATTAATATTTTAAACAAAATAGAGGAAAAAATCCTTCCATGACTATTGTTTACAGGAAAACTAGACCCAGAAAGGTCAGATTTGAGTGAGTGACTCAACAGAATATTACTCTGCTTTCTTTTAGCTGACATATGGCTCATTAGCCCAAGAGGAGTTTCTGACCAGTAAGCGATCTTCACTTTATTTCATGGTCCCAAAACCATGAAACCATGAAAATGTTGGGATTATTCAACTGCTTCATCATTTTAGATGGACATGGATTGGGATTTTCATTATGGATAACAATAATGGAGAACGTATTTTTTTTATAGAAAATGCAGCCCATACTTTCACAAAATGGAATCTGTTCATCGTTCATACAAAGGCTTCCACAACTAATCGACTTAGAACACAATGCAGAAATTTATTACGTAGTATCAAGTATTTTCACTAATATGAGGAATAGCAATACATTTCTTGTCTATGGAGAATCGGTGACAATTATCTGGCTCAGAGCTATCATCTTTGTAGCAGATCCTGAAAACAAGCAAACCGCATTATTTCGAAATGTGTGGATCATGACTGCACAGATTGATTTTGTGCTCTCAGGCTTTCAAATCAGTTGGGATCTCCAGATGTTCCATGGGGCTACATCCTTTAGTGTTCATTCAAGAGCAGTTGTAGGTTTCAAGGAATTTCTTCAGACCATCAACCCTCATTCAGGCTGCAGAGATGGGTTTCAGCAAGATGTTTGGGAACAATCATTTGATTGTTCACTCTCAAAATCAGAATTACAAGAAACGTCAATAGGCGGTGCCTGGAAGAGAACACACTGGAGGATCTTCTTGGGCTTGTGTTTGAAATGGAAATGACTGGCCAAAGCTAGAGTGTCTACAATGCTGTTTATGCTGTGGCTCATGCCTTTGCAAGCACTACTCATATCGGGATTCAATAAGAAAAAAAACAATGATGGGTAAAAAATCTGAACTTCCATATCTGCAGCCTTGGCAGGTATTCTCTCTCCAGTGGAAAATTCTTTTATTTTATTTTATTTTATTTTATTTTATTTTATTTTATTTTATTTTATTTTATTTTATTTATTTATTTATTTATTTATTTATTTATTTATTTATTTATTTATTACTTGGACTTGTATGCAGCCCCATCTCCGAAGACTGCTCACAATAAAATCAAACAATAAATTAATTAAAAGAAAATTAAACGAACATAAGCCCAGTATAATTAAAATGTCAATTAAAATATTGAAAATTTAAAATTAGAAAATCCCCCCCCAGGAGATCAGCACAGCCCAGCCTGTTTGAATAACCAAGTTTTCAGATTGTGACGGAAGGTGCAGAGGTCGGAGGCCAGATGGAGCCCCAGGGTAGTTGGTTCCAAAGGGTGGGAGCAGCCACAGAGTAGGCTTGACCCCGGGGTACCGCCAACTGGCATTGGCTCACCCACGGCACCCCGAGAAGCCCCTGCCTGTGTGCTTGTACAGGGAGGTTGGTATTCGATATCGGTAGGAGACACTCTCGTAAATATCCTGGACGCATGTCTTGTAGGACTTTGAATGTTAACACTAAAACCTTGAATCTCACTTGGAGGGCAGCTGGCAGCCAATGCAGGTTGTGTAGGAGGGGTGTAACATGGGAGAATCGGGAAACTCCCATCACCACCCGCGCGGCCACATTTTGTACCAGCTGCAATCTCCGGATGGTATGCAAGGGCAGTCCTAAATAGAGAGTGTTGCAGTAGTCGAGTCGGGAGGTAACAAGTGCATGAGTGACTGTATGCAGGGCATCTTGGTCCAGGAATGGGCATAGCTGGTGAACCAGTCGGACCTGGGCAAAGGCCCCCCTGGCCATGGCCCCCATGTGCTCCTCCAACCAGAGCCATGAATCCAGGAGGACCCCCAGGTTCTGTGCTCTGTCCACAGGGGGCAACGCCTCTCCCCCTATGACTAATGATGGAATCTCTTGACTGGACCGAGATGTCGGTATGTAAAGCCACTCAGTCTTGGCCGGATTGAGCCAAAGCATGTTTCTGTCCATCCAGATCCGTACCGCATGCAGCAATGGGACATCACAGAGAGGGCATCACTGACATGGTCTGGGGTGGAGATGTATAACTAAGTATCATCAGCAAATTGATGATACCTCACCCCAAAACCACAGATGATCTCACCCAGTGGTTTCATATAGATGTTGAATAAGAGGGGTGAGAGGACCGACCCCTGAGGGACCCCACAAGTGAGAGCCCTTGGAGTCAACCTCTGACCCCCCATCAACACCAATTGTGTGCGCCCCGAGAGGTAGGAGGAGAACCACTGTAAGACAGTGCCCCCTACTCCCAGCCTCTCGAGATGCCGCAACAGGATACCATGGTTGATGGTATCGAAAGCCGCTGAGAGGTCTAACAGGACCAGGACAGAGGAAAAACCCCTGTCTTGGGCCCTCCAGAGATCGTCCATCAATGCGACCAATGCTATCTCCATGCTGAACCCGGGCCGGAAACCAGATTGTATGGATCTAGGTAGTCCGCTTCATCCAGGAACAGTGGAAACTGCTGGGCTACCACACTCTCAACAACCTTCACCAGAAAGCAAAGGTTGGAGACTGGACAAAAGTTGTCTAACATGGCTGGGTCCAGGGCAGGCTTCTTCAGGAGGGGCCTTATCACTGCCTCTTTCAAGATGGTGGGAAAGATACCCTCCCTTAATGAAGCATTGACCACTGCCCAGAGCCAGCCACAGGTGACCTTCCTGGAGGCATATACTAACCAGGAAGGGCACGGGTCCAATAAACATGTGGTAGAGCTCAGCCGTCACATGATCCTGTTCACTTCATCCTCAGAGACAGGATTGAACTAGAGAAATGGGAAAAATTTCTCTAGAGAAATGGGGAAAATTATGGTCCCAGAATTATAAAATGACAATGTCAACTGCTTATAAAGAAAATTTGTATAAGATGTTTTACAGGTGGCACTTACCCCCGATGAGAATTGCAAGAATGTTTAAGAATAAATCGGATAAATGTTGGAAATGTCATCAGATACCTGGATCATATTACCATATGTGGTGGACTTGTCCGGATGCAAAAAGATATTGGACTAAAATCCACATATGGTTGGAAAAATGATACAGCAACACATAGACTTGAAACCAGAAATATTTTATTGGGAATTATACCAGATATCTACAATAAAGAGTTGAAATATTTGATTGTAAATGTTTTAACAGCAGCTAGAATTGTATTTGCCAAAAATTGGAAGAATGATAAAATACCTATGCAGGAGGAAGTGATTAGGAAATTATGGACTGTGCTGAAATGAGTAAACTGACATTTGAAATTAGAGAACAAGAAGATAAACAATTTTACAAGATATGGGATTTGTTTTATCAATGGTTGGATAAAAAGACTTGGTAATGCAATAGACTATATAATTTTGTAATAGAAATAGAAAGAGCTTTGGTGGCTCAGGCTGTAAATGCCTGCTCTTAAGATCCAGCTGTCTACAACTACTGTAGGCTCGAATCCCACCAGGCTCAAGGTTGACTCAGCCTTCCATCCTCTCGGGGTAGGTAAATTGAGGACCCAAGATTGTTGGGGGCAATTAGCTGACCTTGTAAAAATGCCGCTTAGTAATAAGCAGGCATATACAGTGGAATGAAGGCTATTGCTGAGCACATTGGATTGTGCTCCAAAATTGTGAGCGCCCTGAGTCTTGGAGAAGCGGCATATAAATGTAATTAAAAAAAAATATATAATAGGCTGATATAAAATATAATGTTGATATATATAACCATTGGATGAAAGTATAACATAAATTTTAGATTAAAAATATATCTCGTATATATGATGAAATAAATAGTTTAATTGTACACAAGTAATAATTGATAAATACATAATGTTTTATTGATAATACGAGAAATTTTCTTTTTGATAAATTGTGAGTGATATATATGAAAAGATGACACAAAGGATTTGTAACCAACTGACACACTGTATGTATATATGGAAGATGGTTTTTATGTTTTGTATATCCTGTTTGTATGTTTGTATCAAAATAAAAAACTTTTATATATATAAAAAAAAGAGACAGGATTGAACTCAATCCAGGTTGAATTGGCCAGACTACTTGCACCCTCTTCATTGGGCCACTGCAAATTAGAGCTCAACCCTCCCCGAATTCGAGCAATTTTATCCGCCATATATTGACCAAATTCCTCAGCCCTACCCCACAATGGGTCCACCGTCTCCCCCTGATGTAGGAGAGAGCAGGTCACCCGGAACAGGGCGGCTGGGTGGTTATCTGAGGACGCTATGAGGGTGGAGAGATAAGACCTTCTTGCCGCTCTCATAGCTACCAGATAAGTCCTAATATAGGCTCTTAACTGGGCTCGATCGGAGTCGGAGCGGGTCGACCTCCACCTGCTCTCTAAGCCCCTCCGACAGTGCTTCATCTCCCGAAGCTCCTCGGTATACCAAGGAGCTGAACAGGATCCACAGCGAGTGAGGGACCGCATGGGGACAATTCTGTCGAGGGCCCTTGCAGCAGCCCATTGCCAGATAGCCGCAAGGTCCTTGGCTGAGTTGTGGATGAAGGAAGAGGGAAAAAACCCCAGTTCTGCCTGGAACCTCTCAGGGCTCATCAGGCATCTGGGGCGGAACCATCTTGGTGGTTCCTCATCCCAGCAGTGAGGGACAGCCTGTTGGAAGACCAGCCGCAGGAGATAATGATCTGACCATGGGACAGGGAGGGCAATAAAATTACCCTCCCCCAGATCATTGCACCACTGTTCGGAGATAAAAACCAGGTCAAGTATATTGCCCCTCTCATGAGTTGGGTCCTGAATCACCTGGGTCAGGCCCATGGCTGCCATGGAAGCCATGAATTCCTGGGCCAAATTTGAGGCCCCTCCCAGTGAGGGCAGGTTGAAATCACCAAGGACCATAATCCTCGGTAATTCCACTGCCACCCCTGAGAGGGTATCGAGAAGCCCAGACAGGGCCACTGCCACACAGCTGGGGGAGAGGTATGTAAGCAGCAGGCCCACCCAACCTCCAGGCCCCCACCTCAGGAGACGGGTCTCACTCCCACCTATCTCAGGAACAGTGACCTTTCTTGGAATCAAGGTCTCTCGACTTGTGTTTGATGGAATGTTGGACGTTAATTAGATGATTCTGCCAAAGGCAAACTGAGAGAAATAACAACAGTGTTGAATCAACTGTGCTGAAGAAACAGGTGATGGGGGAGGGGTGAAGTTTAATTATTTAGTTTACTAACTATGAGATAGGAAGCATGAGAGATGGATAGGTGATAGGGAAGGAAATAGTGGACTTATTACATAAAAAGGATGATAGGAGTAAAGGGCAATTAAGGGAATAATTAGGGGTGTGGATAGGAGATAGAAGCATTTAGGTGGCTGTGTTTATACCTTTAAATAACACTGTGAGGCAGAAGCTTCCAGTGCTAACCTAGTCCTATTGGGATACTGTCTAGACCGTCGTGTCGGATGGAAAATTTGTTGTTTGACATTAAATACCACTGAAACCTGCTTTCTGCTCTGCATGGTGGTTTGTGGTTTGTCAAAGATTTAGGCACCCCTGTTCAGATTGTAGGTTACAATGAGTCCTTAAATCAAAAGAAAGGAAGTAACAACTTGTACTTGAGATGCAATTATGGATTATATCTTTCATCCAATGTAACTGTAATTTTATTATGCACGAATGGACTTTTGCATATAAATGGATCTAATAAAAGGTTGAATCTGGATCGTAAGAACTGGCTCTCTCTTCCATTGTTCTGCAGATTCTGCAGATCCCATTTATTTTGGGTTAATCAGAGATTAACCCAAAATAAATGTTTATGCAATGAAATCAGATTTCCTTTCTCTTCTGCCACATATCAATTTGATAGCATATCATCTAAAACTGTACAGCTCCACTCCCAAAAACACTGCACAAGGAACTGAAATCTTGATTCTTCCTATAGGATTTGAACTTTTATGCAAGGGTGAATTGTTCTGAATCACAAACAGTAAATGCACAAGAGGATAGGATTGTGTATCTACAAATCTTTCAAAATCTCCAAAAGAAAAAAAAAACTCAAAGTAACGTGTTTTATGACTGCATGTTCAATCTTCTAATTTGAAAAGGAAATACTACTCTTCAGAGGGCTATATTATTTTGTTTTTATTTAGGCTTAGGTTAGACTTAAAATGCTGAAAATAAATATTTAGGGAGCTGTGTATGTGTGTGATTCAATACCATTGGATTTTAGCTATGATTTTAAAATCAAGGGTGAAAGAAAGAAGAGATTATTCATAGAATAGAATGCCAAAAGTTGGAAGTAGGCCATGTCACCAGAATTTTCTTCAGTCGTCAATTCTTAACATGTCAATGATTTGATAGTTTTACAGACTTTCTTTTCTTGGCTGCCAAAGCAATTATCAGGAGGCTTCCCTAAAACAAAGTTCAAAAGCGTCAACAGTGTTTTTTAAAATAGCACTTTAATTTCTGTAATACCATGGCAAGCATGATTTGCATCTGGAAGTTTTGTCAAGTTTTAAATTATTTTCAAATCAAGACCACTTAATCTGTACCAGATAGTTGATATCTGACCATTTCATAAAACATGGGTTCCTGATCCATTGATAAAATTCAATCTTTGTCCTGATTTCTAGATTAGAGCAATATTGTAGCTTCAAACTTCCCAATTCTATTTCTCCTCTTTTTTCAAAACAGATTAAGCATCAGTCACTTATTATTTCACTCCAAAGAAAGAAAGTTGTTGAACACACATGTTAAGAAAACATTACCAGGTGGTTAGTGTTTCCATGGCAATTATGTCCCTTATGAATGACTGCAATCATTCTATTATTCTAGCAGGACAAAATATCAAACCTTCTGCATCAAAGGGTATAGAAAGTGAGAAGCAATCCATATAAATACTTCAAGAGCCACACGGAGGAAGGAAGTGGTAATGCTGACTCTGTGTGATTCATTTCCAAAAAGTTCTCTTTCTTCTGTTTTATGTGCCAGAGGTTCTCCTTGAAGATAGACTTAAACATTTTCTCCATTCCCAGAGAACCATAAAATCCATCCTCCTGGTATTCCGGATGCACAAAGCAGTTCCTTTGAGCTGTCCTGCAAGTGATGCCTTCCCTGTTCCACATGAGTGGTATCAACCTGGGGACCTCGTCATCGGTGGGATGATGTCTCACTTGATTTACCATTTCTATCAAACCCTATTCAACCAACATCCTTTTCTCAACCTTTATGATTCACCAATGTAAAGATTTTCCTTTGAATCACCTGACTTATACTCACATAGCAAAGAATTGTTTATATGATTAATATCTGTTTGTTTAGAAAATGTAGAGTTTTTCATGGAAATGTAAGAATTCTTTGTGTTTTGAAAGTTTTCAAGTGGTGAGAACAGAGGTAACTATCTTTGTGTTTGTTTCATTAACAATGTTCTTATAAGTAAAGCATATTTAATTGCAAGGAAATTCTCAAAAAGAAGAACACTTAAAAAACCTGCTCTGCCACATTTCACAACACAAAAATAAAGATACTTTTCCAAAAGGCAATTAGATGTTCTTGGTTTTTTTCTTTGAAACATTTCACTTCTCATCCAAGAAACTTCTTGTTCTGCCTCAATTCTGGTTCAAATCTGGAAGTTTCCTGGATGAGAAGCAAAACAGTTTCAATAAAAAACTAAAAAAGTCCAATATCCTTTTGGAAAAACATCATTGGGACAACCATGACCAGGATGACTGAGAATCTCCATAGACATAAATATGGGAACTTAGTTAAATCTATTGGCATTTTGTTTTACTAAAGAGGAAAGGAATGTTTATGTTTATGTTTATTTAGACTTATAAGCCACCCTCTCTCCAGAAGGACTCAGGGCGGCGTACATAAAAACAAGCAATACAAAAATTAAAACAATTATTAAATTGCAGCAAAATAAACATTCCAGATTAAAACCCTGATCCCCTGTCAGTGCACGCTGGATTGTAAAAATAACCATGTTATTTTTACAATCTGGCCTGGATTGTAGTATAGCCTAAAGGTGTTGTAGTATAGACTAAAGGTGTTGGTAGTATAGACTAAAGATGTTTTAATATTTCTATCTGTTGCTGTCAAAGTGGACACACACCTAAAATATTGACTTTAGTGGAACTAAGAATTTTGAGCACGCATGGAATATTCATTCAGAACTGAAAAGATTCACATAGCAAGATGTATGAGTTTAAAGAGAACCTTACCCTTCATCTATAGTTCCTAGAAAACTAAATCAACAGAGAAAACAACAAGACACAGCATTCTAGTTTAAACTGAACACTGAGGTTAAAGTTTCAGAAATTAACACAGTATGTCTTATAATGATTAACTTTCTGGAAAAATATTAAAAGAAATAAATTGTGTGCAAAGCATATTTGGATTGATTATAAAATTAATTAATACTTCAACCTGAAACAGGTTTTTCAGTAGTCAGTTAAATACTGACCATCCTAAAGCAATTTGCAAAATTAGAAATTATTATTATTTTGAAAAGGTGTGCTCAATCTATTTTCAGTGTAATAATCAAATTCTACCAACACATCCTTGCCTTGGCCTTTGCTGTAAAGACGATCAATGAAGACACCCAGATCTTACCTAACATCACTCTCGGATTCCACATCTATGACAGTTACAACAACCCAAGGATGACCTATCGCACCACTCTGGACCTGCTTTTCAAATCCCAGGAATTTGTCCCTAACTACAGATGTGATAGCCAGAAGAATCTCATGGCCATCATTGGAGGGTTAGGTTCTGATACATCATCTAATATAGCTGAAGTTGTAGGTTTCTACAAAATTCCACAGGTAAGTATGGAGGAGATGAGCAGAAAATTTCTGTACCTTGTTGTTATGAAGTAATTTCTGAGAATCAGGTATTAGACTTAGATTTGAATTAAGATATTCTAGACACCTTAATAATAGTTTTTGAAGCTACAATGCCAATCATACAAGTAATTATCAAGAATCATTCCATACCAGAGGGAAGATTTGAATGTAACACACCCTGGTCCTTTTCATCTAAATGAATTATTGTAATGTGTTTGAAATAATTCATAGAAATTCCATACTATATTAATATTTTAAACAAAATAGAGGAAAAAATCCGTCCATGGCTATTGTTTACAGGAAAACTAGACCCCAGAAAGATCAGATTTGAGCAAACGACTCAACAGAATATTACTCTGCTTTCTTTTAGCTGACATATGGCTCATTAGCCCAAGAGGAGTTTCAGACCAGTAAGCGATCTTCACTTTATTTCATGGTCCCAAAAGAGGACCATCAATATCTTGGGATTATTCAACTGCTTCATCATTTTAGATGGACATGGATTGGGATTTTTACTATGGATAACAATAATGGAGAATGTTTTTTACAGAAAATGCAGCCCATACTTTCAAAAAATGGAATCTGTTCATCGTTCATACAAAGGCTTCCACAACTAATCCACATAGAACACTATATAGAATTTTATCACATAGTCTCAAGTATTTTCACTAATATGAGGAATAGGAACACCACTACGTTTCTTGTCTATGGAGAATCGGTGGCCATTACAGGGCTCAGAGCTATCATATTTGTAGCAGATCCTGAAAACAAGCAAACTGCATTATTTAGAAATGTGTGGATCATGACTGCACAGATTGATTTTGTGCTCTCAGGCTTTCAAATCAGTTGGGATCTCCAGATGTTCTATGGGGCTATTTCCTTCAGTGTTCATTCAAGAGCAGTTGTAGGTTTCAAGGAATTTCTTCAGACCATCAACCCTCATTCAGGCTGTAGAGATGGCTTTCGGCAAGACATTTGGGAACAATCATTTGATTGTTCACTCTCAAAATCAGAATTACAAGAAACATCATATAGGCAGTGCCTGGAAGAGAACAAACTGGAGGACCTTCCTGGGCCTGTGTTTGAAATGGAAATGTCTGGCCAAAGCTACAGTGTTTACAATGCTGTTTATGCTGTGGCTCATGCTTTGCAAGCACTACACATATCAGGGTTCAATAAGAAAAAAACAATGATGGGTAAAAAAACTGACCTTCCATATCTGCAGCCTTGGCAGGTATTCTCTCTGCAGTGGAAAATTATTTTATTTCAATGAACAATTTGATCTAGAATTACCATTTGAACCTATGGTGGGAAGTCTTAATATTTTCTGTTTATAAAATCCAGTTAGGTATGAAGATCAAGAAATTACTATATTGTTAAGTAACACAGTTGTTAAAGGAACCTGGCTTCCCCATTGAAGATAGCAAAGGTCATAAATATGAAAAACAGTCATTTTTTTCATTCCATAATAACTTTGAATGGCCACTAAAAAAAATTGATGTAAATAGAGGACTACCTGTATTATTCTTTGAACTCTCTCTCTCTCTCTTTCTCTCTCTATTCTCCTTCACATAGCTCCATCCATTACTACATGGTGTTTCTTTTAACAATTCGGCTGGAGAGAAAGTTTCCATGAATGAAAAGGGGGAAGTAATGGGTGGGTTTGATATCATCAACCTCATCACATTTCCCAATCGGTCTTTTCAAAGAGTTAGAGTCGGAATAATAGATCCGAGTTCTCCAACAGGCAAGCAATTATTCATTGATGAAGATTTGATTGTCTGGCACCCAGCTTTTAATCAGGTATGGACTCTTTTGTGGACTGTATCTTGAGCTATTACGATTGCAGCTAGAGGCTTTGATCTCTGAACCCATACTGAGCAAAGCCTCTTTAGAAATCTAATTTTTATG
This sequence comes from Naja naja, assembly GCA_009733165.1. NCBI lineage: Eukaryota > Metazoa > Chordata > Lepidosauria > Squamata > Elapidae > Naja > Naja naja. Next base: position 145,808,008 of record CM019155.1, read on the forward strand.
TTTATAAGAAAAAACAGCATACTTTGAACAAATGTGGCCCAGGATTATGCATTCATGAAACTGACAAAATGATTTTACAATGTAAAAGTCTGGTTTTCATATTTGATTGCAAGTGCCTTTCAAATCATTGGAGCTGCATCATTTCCATAACATTTTCATGAATATTGAATATCACCTTGCCTTTTTCAAAGAGGCCCTTTTCATCATCATTATAATTTCAACAACTTTTAATGTATAATGTAAATCCAGCTAAGTGATATTTAGTATTCCTCTAGGGAGTAAAGGATTAATTCCGCCAATAAAAGAGAACAATTAATAACTCATGAATGGAGGGATCCCAGGATAATGTTGAACAATCTACTCTGAGTCAATCACTGGTCAACCTTTGGTGTCAGTGACTGTCCCAGATTGGATTCTGCAAGATTAATTGATTTTTAAAATCTCCCTTTGCAAAAATATTTTATATTGATCATCAGGTCCTTCCAATTTCTCTGTGTAATGACCATTGCTCCCCTGGATACTGGAAGAAGGAGGCTGAAGGAAAACAATTCTGCTGCTATGACTGTGTTCCATGTCCAGAAGGAAAGATTTCAAATCAAAAAGGTAGATTAGACATTAGTACATACTTTAGTACAGCAAATAGTTTTGTGAGTTCTTTAAGGTGAATATTCATTTCTATACCTGTGAATCACAATCTATCATTCTGAATTCAAGTTTGCCCATAAGTGCTAAGCTCTTGTGTCTACCCTTATGGATTTCTTCTCTGTGTTTTGGAAAAATGGGAAAAGTCAGATGGTCTTGGTGGCATGGTGCAACCAAGGAGTCTAAATTGAAAAGGGGTTGTAAGGGGAGGTTATTAGCATTTTTAATTAATGGTTTAAAGGGGTTAGGGAGTGGGGTGGGCTGTTTGTTCGGGCAGGAACCTGGGGGGGTTCCTCCAAACCAACCCCTAGCTCAATCCATGTTGGGAGGGGGTCGCGGTGGGGGGGATGGGTGGGGAGGTTGTGGGACCCCAGGGAACAGGGCGGGGTTGCAATCCCCAGGGCAATTGGGAATGGCAGGAGATAGAGAAATGGAGGGCTGTATCGTGCTTTGGGAGCGCACCCCCACTGTCTTCGAGCTGTGGTGCCAACCCTTCTGTTTCCACCCACTGCCCTGGGGAAACGGGAGGTGAGATCCCTGGACTTAGGTTGGTCTATTTGAATGCCAAGTCCGTGGTGAATAAAAAACCCCACCTCTGTGAATTAATTGAGGAGGAAGCCGCAGTCCTGGCTTGCATCACAGAGACCTGGTTGGGACCAGAGGGAGATGTCCCTCTATGTGAGTTATGTCCCCCAGGTTTTTGTGTGCTTCACTAACCTCAAGCCCAGGGGAGGGGTGGCGGGGTGGCCATAGTTATTAGGGAGACCTTATGTCCAAGGGAGGTCACTGTCCCGCAGATGGGTGGGTGCGAGTCTCTCCTCCTGAAGTTTGGCCTGGTGGTCAGTTGGGTCTGTTGCTCACGTACCTCTCTCCCAGCTCTGTGGCAATGGCGCTGCCCAAACTGCTTGGCGTTCTCTCAGGTGTGGCGGTTGAGTTCCCCAAACTTTTAGTGTTGGGGGATTTCAACCTGCCCTCTCTGGGTGGGACGTCGAGTTTGGGTTGGGAGTTCATTGCTTCCATGGTGGCCATGGACCTGACTCAAATAATTCAGGGCCCGACTCATGGGGGAGGGAACACACTTGACCTGATTTTCATCTCTGGACAGTGGTGTAATGATCTTGGTGGGGGCTCACCAACTATTCAGCCCCTGTCATGGACCGATAATTATCTCCTACAGCTGGTCTTCCAGCAGGCCACCCCATGTTGCTGGGAGGTGGAACCAATTAGATGGTTCCGCCCCAGGTGCCTGATGGACCCTGATGGTTTTCAGATGGTGCTTGGGTTATTTCTCACCTCCCTTACCCACAGCTTGGCCAAGACCTTGGTGGACGCCTGGCAATGGGCGGCCTCGGAGGCTCTCGACCGTGTTGTCCCCTTGCGACCACTAACTTGTCAAAGATCCTGGTTAGTTCCTTGGTTTTGGGGGGAGCTCCAGGAGATGAAGCATCAAAGGAGGGTCCTGGAGAGCAGTTGGAGATCTATCGCTCCAAGTCTGACCGTGCCCAACTAAGAGCCTATACTAGGACTTATCTGGTGGCGATGGGAGCGGCGAAGTGTGCCTACTTCTCTACTCTCATTGCATCTGCAGATGATTGCCTGGCCATCTTGCTTAGGGTCACTCACTCTCTCCTTCATCAGGAGGTGAGGGAGGACCCTTTGCAGGGAAGGGCTGAGGAGTTTAGTCAGCATCTGCTGGGTAAGATCTCTCAGATTCGGGCCGGCTTGGACTCCGACTGGCAGGGGTCAGATGAGGGAGTAACGGTGAGTCTGGTTAATACCATCTGGGATAATTTTGAGCCTGTGGACAGGACCATGCGGAGGCTGAGTTCCACCACGTGTTTACTGGACCCGTGTTCCTCCTGGGTGGTGTATGCCACCTGGGAGGTGACACATGGCTGGCTCCAGGCAGTGGTCAATGCTTCATTGAGGGAGAGATCTCTTCCCGCTGCCTTAAAGGAGGTGGTGGTGAAACCCCTCCTCAAGAAGCCTGCCTTGGACCCAGCCATTTTGAATAACTTTTGTCCTGTCTCCACCCTTCGCTTCGTTGCGAAGGTTGTTGAGAGAGTGATGGCTCAGCAGTTTCCAGGGTTCCTGGAGGAACCCTAGATCCATACCAATCAGGCTTCCAACCCAGTCACAGCATGGAGATGGCATTGGTCGCACTGGTGGATGATCTCTGTAGGGCTCGGGACAGGGGATTTTCCTCTGTCCTAATCCTATTAGATGTCTCAGCAGCTTTTGATACCATTGACCATGGTATCTTATTGTGGAGCCTCAAGGGGTTGGGGGTGGGAGGCACCATTTTATGGTGGTTCTCCTCCTACCTCTCAGGTCATTCACAATTGGTGTTGGCGGGGGGAGAGGTCGAGCCCAAGGCCCCTAGTTTGCGGGGTGCCTCAGGGTTCAGTCCCCTCACCCCTCCTGTTCAACATCTATATGAAGCCACTGGGCAAGATCATCCGTGGTTTTGGGGTGAGGTATCATCGATATGTGGATGATACCCAACTTTACATCTCCACCCTGGGCCAAATCAGTGATGCCCTCTCTGTGATGTCCCGTTGTCTGGATGCGGTGCAGATCTGGATGGGAAGAAACAGGCTCCGGCTCAACCCTCCCAAGACTGAGTAGCTGTGCGTACCAGTATCTCGGATCCAGGATATTCCACCATTGGTCATGGGGGGAGAGATGTTGCCCCCTGTGGATAGGGCTCGCAACTTGGGCTTCCTCCTGGATTCACAGCTCAGTTTGGAGGATCAGGTGGGAGATGTGACCAGGGGGCATTCACCCAGGTTTGCCTGGTGCACCAGTTGCACCCCTATCTGGACCGAGATGCCCTGCAGACAGTCACTCATGCACTTGTTACTTCCCAAATCAACTACTGTAATGCTCTCTACATGGGACTGACCTTGCAGACCACTCAGAGGCTTCAGCTGGTACAGAATGTGGCCGCGTGGGTTGTGATGGGAGTATCCTGATACTCCCATATTACACCCCTCCTGCATGTGCTACATTGGTTGCCGGTTGCCCTCCATTTGAGATTCAAGTGTTGGTGTTAACATACAAAGTCCTATATGGCTTGGGTCCAGGGTACTTGTGGGAACGTCTCCTGCCAGTATCGATGTCCCATCGCCCTGTATGCTCCCACAGGCAGGGCCTTCTTGGGGTACCGTCGGCCAGACAGTGTCGGTTAGCGTGCCCAGGGGGAGGCCCAGGGGGAGGGCCTTCTCTGTGGTAGCACCTACCCTGTGGAACCAGCTCCCCTTGGGGCTCCGATTGGCCCTGGACCTCCATTCCTACCTCTGTGACATGAAAACCTGTTTTTTTCCGCAAGCCGGCCTGGACTGAAGGGGAGCAGGATGGGTTTTTAACTGTATTTTAGATTAGTTTTATTGGTTTTAGAGTTTATTAGGCTTGAGGTTTAATAGTGTTTTAATTAATTTAATTTGTATTGTGTATTTTAACTGTGAGCTGCCCTGAGTGCCTAGGGAGAAGGGCGGCATATAAGTCCAATAATAATAATAATAATAATAATAATAATAATAATAATAATAAGAAACTGCCAGACAAGAATGTACTTCATAGAATAATTCCTATTGTGCTTCTTTTATGGTGGTCCCAGCTGATACAATAATGGAAAAACTGCATTTCCATAGAAACATGATCCAATATGGTAAGCAATAGAAAAACATGAGAGGGATAATGTTTGGCACCCATAAAAATATTATTTTCAAAAATATAGAATGTATAGAAACATGCCTTGACTTTTCTTTTAGATACGGATGACTGTTTTCAATGTTCAGAAGATCACTACCCAAATAAAGAAAAGAAAGGATGTATCCTGAAACCAATAGTTTTTTTAACCTTTGAAGAAACCTTAGGAATTGGTTTAGCCTCAGCAGGTCTTTGTTTCTTCTTCTTGACATCTTGTGTACTTGGAACTTTTATTAAGCACAGGGATACTCCCATTGTCAAAGCCAACAACCGGTCCCTCACCTACACCCTCCTTGTCTCTCTTCAGCTCTGCTTTCTCTCCTCTTTGTTGTTCCTCAGCCAACCTGGCAAAGTGACCTGCCTTCTCCAGCAACCAACATTTGTCATCACCTTCTCAGTGGCCATTTCTAGTGTCCTGGCCAAAACCATCACTGTGGTTGTGGCTTTCATGGCCACTAAACCAGGATCTCTGATGAGGAAATGGGTGGGGAAAAGATTGGCTTTTTCTATTGTCCTCTCATTCTCTCTCCTACAAGTGTGTCTTTGTATTCTTTGGTTGTCAACATCTCCCCCATTCCCTGAGATGGACGTGCACTCAGAGCTCCAAGAAATGATTTTACAGTGCAATGAGGGGTCATCTTTCTTCTTCTACTGTGTGTTGGGCTACATGGGTACTTTGGCCATTGCCAGCTTTATTGTGGCTTTTCTTGCCCGTAAATTACCTGACAGCTTTAATGAAGCCAAGTTCCTCACCTTCAGCATGTTGGCCTTTTGCAGTGTGTGGATCTCCTTCTTTCCAGCCTATCTGAGCACAAAAGGAAAAGCCATGGTAGCTGTGGAGGTCTTCTCCATCTTGTCCTCCAACTCTGCATTACTGGGATGCATATTCTTGCCAAAATGCTACATCATTGTTTTGCGACCTGACCTCAACCACAGGGAGCAACTCATAAAGAGGAATTAGCATATCATGTGTTCTTTTTGGCCATTGGAAATGATTAACAAAAAAGAGTAGAGTATCTGCTATTATTATATTTAGTTTTATTATGTAATATTATCATTATTATTATTTTAGACATCCTTATTTCTATCAAACAAGATTTTATGAAGTATTGGGATTATTATTTAAATTCATTATTGACTATTCCAAATAAAGTGCTCAATTTGCTACATTTTCAGACATTCTCCAAGTTTATTTAACCTAACCCTTTTTTCTTCTGAATACATTGAGCAAACATGATTTTGAGCATCCAGCTCTTTCGATTCTTAGAAGATTTGTGATATTTACTTTAAGGATGCCTAAAAGTTTGCAACTTCCAGTTCATGGTTTTTATAGCTTCATTTCTTAAACCACTGTATAGATATGGGGAAAAGCTAATGAATATTTTATAGACATGTATTTAGCACAATATCATAGGGGATCCATTTTGGATTGACTGGTCTTCTTTGAGATGTAAAAGGTAGAAAATTTTTGAACATTTAACATATGTTTAACTGTGTTTTTTAAAAAGTTTTCATGAAGGGTCACTCTCCATCCACCAATGTATTTCTACTGTACCTAATTATACAATTTTAATAATGTTGCAATTTAGGAACATTATTTGAAATATAGACTTCCTTCTAACTCATCCCATTAGAAGTATATGCTGACATCACCTGAAAATACACGCTACTGCATCTTTTGGAGCAAAAGTTAATATAAGACCTGGTCATATTTTCAGGAAAACACAGTATTATTTTAGTCTCATTGTTCTAAATATATAATTCTATAATGTGATAATCATAGTTTTAGTTCATGTGTGAGTCTCTCTTTATGAAGTGGGGTCAAGATGTGCAGGTGAGCCTGTTGATAACGTACCTGTCTCCCTGCTGCATATCATCGGCCCTGCTCGACGTTATAACTGGGCTGGTGGTTGAGTCCCCCAGGCTTATGGTTTTGAGGGACTTCAACCTGCCTTCTATCAGGGAAATGTCTGAGTTGGCTCGGGAGTTCATGGCTTCCATGACAGCTATGGACCTGACACAGTTAATTCGCGACCCCACTCACAGTGGATGACATACACTCGATTTCATTTTCGTCTCTGGACAGTGGATAAGTGATCTAGGTGTAGGGGATTTAGATATTCAACCCCTGTCATGGTCTGATCACTTCCTCCTCAGGCTTGACTTCTGGTCCGCTACTCCCTGCCTCAGGGAGGTGGGATGACCAGGTGGTTCTGCCCCAGGCACCTGATGGACCCTGAAAGGTTCCAGACAGAGCTTGGGATTATTCCTGAAGCTCTGGCACGTGACTCTGCCAAGACCCTCATGGATGCCTGGGAGAGGGCGGCCATGGGGGCCTTGGATCGAGTCGCACTTTTGTGGCCTCTGACCTAGTTTCAATCCCGGGTTGCCCCTTGGTTTACTGAGGATCTGCAGGAGATGAAATGCTGGAGAAGATGCCTAGAGAGAAGTTGGAGGACCAGAAGATCCGAATCTGATCAGACACTGGTAAGAACCTGTATTAAGTCTTGCCTGGTGGCGATAAGGGCAGCAAAGTGTGCGCCCTATGCCGCCCTTGTTGTGTCCACAGATAATTCCTCCGCCACCCTGTTTAGAGTGACCCACTCATTATTAAATCCTGGAGCGAGGGAGGGTCCTCTGCAGGGCAGGGTGGAGGAATTTGTCCAACATCTGCAGGACAAAATCGCTCAGATTCGGATAGCCTTGGACTCTGACTGGGTGGTCCCTGAGGGGTTGGCAAGGGCTAGTCTTGAGGATGTGATGTGGGAGGAGTTTGATCTTTTAACTCCCGATGAAGTGGACAGGATTGTTGGGAAGCTCAGTGCTGCCACATGTTTATTGGACCCGTGTCCCTCCTGGTTGGTCTTGGCCTCCCGGGAGGTTACACAAGGCTGGCTCCAGGTGATAGTTAATGCTTCTTTGGGTGAGGGGTTCTTTCCCTCCACCTTGAAAGAGGCGGTGGTGAGACCTCTACTCAAAAAGCTGAGCCTGGACCCAGCTGTATTGAATAACTATCCTCCTGTCTCCAACCTTCGCTTTGTGGTGAAGGTTGTAGAGAGTGTGGTGCCCCGTCAGCTCCCACAGTTCCTGGATGAAGCTATGTATCTAGATCCATTTCAATCGGGCTTCAGGCCCAGTCACAGCACAGAAACGGCATTGGTCGCATTGGTGGATGATCTCTGGAGGGCTCGGGACAGGGGTTGCTCCTTTGTCCTGGTCCTATTAGATCTCTCAGCGGCTTTTGATACTATCGACCATAGTATCTTACTGCGGCGACTGGGGGGTTGGGGATGGGAGGCACCATTTTATGGTGGTTCTCCTCCTATCTCTCGGGTCATTCGCAGTTTGTGTTGGCAGGAGGGCAGATATCAATGCCAAGGCCACTCACTTATGGGGTGCCCCAGGGGTTGGTTCTCTCACCCCTCCTGTTCAACATTTATATGAAGCCACTGGGTGATAACATCCGTGGTTTCAGGGTGCGGTATCATCAGTATGCTGATGATACCCAATTATACATCTCCACCCCGAACCAGCCCAACAATGCCCTTGGTGTTATATCCCGGTGCCTGGAGGCCATTCAGATCTGGATGGGGATGAACAGGCTCAGACTCAACCCTTCCAAGACTGAGTGGCTGTGGTTTCCAGTGCCCCGGTTTGGTCAAGTTATTCCATCACTGATGATTGGGGGTGAGACCTTGACCCCCTTGGAGAGGGCTTGCAACTTGGGTGTCCTCCTGGATGTGCAGCTGTCTTTAGAGGACCATCTCTCGGCTGTCACCAGGGGGGCTTTCTATCAGGTGCACCTGATTTAATAGTTGCATGCCTTTCTGGATGGGGACGTCCTACGCACAGTCACTCATGCCCTCGTCGCCTCCCGGTTGGATTACTGTAATGCTCTCTACATGGGGCTCCCCTTGAAGAGCATCCGGAGGCTCCAACTGTTGCAGAATGTGGCCACACGGGTTATTTATGGGATGCCTCGGCATGCCCATGTAACACCTCTCCTGCACAGCTTGCACTGGTTGCCGGTGGTCTTCCGGGTGCAGTTCAAGGTTATGGTTATGATCTTCAAAGAGCTCCATGGCTTAGGACCAGGTTATTTGCGAGACCACCTACTGCCAATGACAACCTCCCACCGACCAGTGAGGGCCCACAGGGTTGGCCTCTTCAGGGTGCTGTCAGTCAAACAATGTCAGCTGGTGACCCCCAGGGGAAGGGCCTTCTCTGTGGTGGCCCCTACCCTTTGGAACGAGCTAAATTTAGAGATCCAGATTGTCCCTAACCTGAGAGCCTTTCGCCGTGCCCTTAAAACATTGTTATTGAGCAAGCCGGTCTATCCCCTTGAGAAGTATATTTTTAATTTGATTAGAATAATCTTTTTAAATATTTTTAAAAATTTATTGTTAGTTGGGCTTAAATTCTAGTTTAATCTTTATTTTAATTTTTGTACTGTATGTTTTTATTGGCCTGTAAACCACCCTGAGTCGCTTGGGAGAAGGGTGTTATATAAATCAAATAAATAATTAATAATAATAATAATAGTTGCTCAGTTTCAGCAGTAGGAAAAAGTACATTGGGACTCTAGACATACAAATCAAATGTGTCTTCATGTATGTGACTCTTCTAAACCATTCTCATGTCCTCCAAGCAATTCAGTTTCCATGTCAGAAAATTCCAGTTAAAATTGAAATTAGCTAAACTGTGTAAAGAGTTGAGCTAGTTTGTGAGGAAGTCTCTTGAGGGCTGGAATGCTCAAAGGCCTGGAACTAATCTTCTTCTCAACATTGAGGCTGTTGGGCTCCGTTAGGAATGATAGATGATCTGAGCCCATTTATGACATGTGAGGGGATCCTCAGTCCGTAACTTGGAGAGAAACTCCTATCTGTGTTTGATGGAATGTTGGACATTAATTAGATGATTCTGCCAAAGCCAAACTGAGAGAAATAACAACAGCTGTTGAATCAACTATGCTGAAGAAACAGGCGATGTGGGAGGGGGGAAGTTTAACTATTTAGTTTACTCGCTAAGATAGAAAGAATGAGCAATGGATAGGTGATAGTGAAGTAAATAGTGGACTTATTAGGTAAAAAAGGATGATAGGAATAAGAGGCAATTAAGGAAATAATTAGGGGTGTGGATAGGAGATAGAAGCATTTGGGGGGTGTTTATACCTTTAAATAACTCTGTGAGGCAGAAGCTTCCAGTGCTAACCTAGACTGGTTGGGATATTGTCTAGACCGTCTTGTCGGATGGAAAATTTGTTGTTTGACATTAAAAACCCTTGAAACCAGCTTTCTGCTCTGCATGTTGGTTTGTGGTTTGTGTGAAAATCTGCAAGTTTTCAAAGATTGGCTGAGAGAGGCTGAGGAAACATCTAAAGTCAAATTGCAGAATTATTATCCTGAAAAATAAACAATGGCATAATAAGATGTCTGTCGAATTGGCATTAGTTATCCAGTTATCCTACTGTGGCATGCTTATGGCGAGCAGATATGAACATTCACATTCCTAGTTTCTGATTCAAGCCAAGAATTAACACAAGCCCTAGCAGGACTGGGGTTAGTCAACCAGCCGGACTGTCTTTGTTGTAATTACACATCAGAGTATCACTTAATGATGTCTATGGAGATTCTCAGTCATCCAGCTCATGGTTGTCCTGAAAGTGCTTTTTCAAAAGGCTTTTTCTTGAGGAAAAATGTCTCCCACAAGAAAACGTCCAGTTGCTTTTTGAAAAAGCATCTTTAGGATCACTTAATGATAGAATTATTATTGTTCACAGAAGAACGGCTGAAGAAGAAAAGCTGAAATGCTCTCTTGGTAGTTCTCCTAATCTCCCCCTTCTTCATATCTAACTTTTCTGATGAAGCAATTACTGAGCTGCAGTCCTTTTTCTGCTTTTTAAGAAAATATTCTCTCTGTGACTATATTACAGAAATTTTCACATTGTATTTTTTTTGAAGTACATATTCCAGTATCAAAAGAAATAGATGTGTCAAAATGCAAACCATGGACAAATTTCAAACAAATGCATACAGGCTAAATGAATTCAAATGGAAACAATTTGGGATTTGATTCTTGAATCATTTAATGATAGTATGTGGACCTTAGACTGGCAAATTCATCCAACTCCCCTCCATTCCATATGATGCAAAGATACATCAGCACCTTTTTATTAAAATAAAATCTTAAATGGAATGAAAAATAAAAAGATAGGAAAATATGCTAAGATAAAAAGCAAAGTCCTGGCATTTAGCATTGCTTTTATTTTTGAGACTATCATGTGGGTCTTCTATGAGCTGTCATGCCAATGTTTTATAAAGCTATTAATTAAAAAAAACATATCCAGGCATTTGATTTGAATTGATATTGCTTTGGAATGTACAAATGTACCAATGATTCTGATTTTAAAAATCAGAAATTTTATGTCAAAGATTTAGGCACTCCTGTTCAGATTGTAGGTTACAATAAGTCCTTAAATCAAAAGAAAGGAAGTAACAACTTGTACTTGAGATGCAGTTATGGATTATATCTTTCATCCAATGTAACTGTGATTTTATTAGGCATGAATGGACTTTTGCATATAAATGGATCTAATAAAAGTTTGAATCCAGGTCATAACAACTGGCTCTCTCTTCCATTGTTCTGCAACCTTGATCAGAGATTAAGCCAAAATAAATGTTAATGCAATAATATCAGATTTCCTTTCTCTTCTGCCACATATCAATTTGATAGCATGTCATCTAAAACTCTACAGCTCCACTCCCAAAAACACTGCACAAGGAACTGAAATCTTGATTCTTCCTATAGGCTTTGAACTTTTATGCAAGGGTGAATTGTTCTGAATCACAAACAGTAAATGCACAAGAGGATAGGATTGTGTATCTACAAATCTTTCAAAATCTCCAAAGGAAAAAAAAACTCAAAGTAACGTGTTCTGTGACTGCATGGTAAATCTTCTAATTCAAAAAGGAAATACTACTCTTCAGAGGGCTATATTGTTTCATTTTGTTTTATTTAGGCTTAGGTTAGACTTAAAATGCTGCAAATAAATATTTAGGGAGCTGTGTATGTGTGTGATTCAATACTAATGGATTTTAGCTATGATTTTATAATCAAGGGTGAAAGAAACAAGAGATTATTCATAGAATAGAATACCAACAGTTGAATGTAGGCCATGTCACCAGAATTTTCCTCAGTCATCAATTCTTAACTTGTCAATGATTTGATAGTTTTACAGACTTTCTTTTCTTGGCTGCCAAAGCAATTATCAGGAGTCTTCCCTAAAACAAAGTTCAAAAGCGTCAACAATGTTTTTTTAAAATAGCACTTTAGCTTCTGTAATATGATGGCAAGCATGATTTGGATCTGGAAGTTTTGTCAAGTTTGAAAGGATTTTCAAATCAAGAACAGTTAATCTATACCAGATAGTTGATATCTGACCATTTCATAAAACATGGGTTCCCAGTCCATTGATAAAATTTAACCTTTGTCCTGATTTCTAGAATTAGAGCAATATTGTAGCTTCAAACTTCCCAATTCTATTTCTCCTCTATTTTCAAAACAGATTAAGCATCAGTCACTTATTATGTCACTCCAAAGAAAGAAAGTTGTTGATCACACATATTAAGAAAACATTACCAGGTGGTTAGTGTTTCCATGGCAATTATGTCCCTTATGAATGACTGCAATCATTCTATTATTCTAGCAGGCCAAAATATCAAACCTTCTGCATCAAAGGGAATAGAAAGTGAGAAACAATCCATATAAATACTTCAAGAGCCACACGGAGGAAGGAAGTGGTAATGCTGACTCTGTGAGTTTCATTTCCAAAAAGTTCTCTTCTTTCTGTTTCATCTGCCAGAGGTTCTCCTTGAAGATAGACTTAGACATTTTCTCCATTCCCAGAGAACCATAAAATCCATCCTCCTGCTATTACAGATGCACAAAGCAGTTCCTTTGATCTGTCCTGAAAGTGATGCCTTCCCTGTTCCACATGAGAAAACAACAAGACACAGCATTCTAGTTTAAACTGAACAGTGAGGTTAAAGTTTCAGAAATTAACACAGTATGTCTTATAATGATTAACTTTCTGGAAAAATATTAAAAGAATTGTGTGCAAAGCATATTTGGACTGATTATAAAATTAATTAATACTTCAATCAGAAAAAGGTTTTTCAGTAGTCAGTTATATACTGACCATTCTAAAACAATTTGCAAAATTATAAATTATTATTATTTTCAAAAGGTGTGCTCAATTTATTTTCAGTGTAATAACCAAATTCTACCAATACATCCTTGCTTTGGCCTTTGCTGTAAAGAAATCAATGAAGACACCCAGGTCTTACCTAACATCACTCTCGGGTTCCACATCTATGACAGTTACAACAACCCAAGGATGACCTATCGCACCACCCTGGACCTGCTTTTCAAATCCCAGGAATTTGACCCTAACTACAGATGTGATAGCCAGAAGAATCTCGTGGCCATCATTGGAGCCTTACATTCTGAAACATCATCTAATATGGAATGAGGAGCCACATAGATGGTTCCGTCCCAGACGCCTGATGGACCCTGAGGGGTTCCAGGCAGAGCTGGGGTTTTTTCCCACTTCCCTTGTCCACAACTCTGCCGAGGCCCTGGCGGCCACCTGGCAATGGGTGGCTGCGGGTGCCCTCGACAGAGTTGTCCCCATGCGTCTCCTCACACATCATGGATCCCAGATGGCTCCTTGGTTTACCGAGGAGCTCCAGGAGATGAAGCGCCATCAGAGGCGCTTAGAGAGCAGGTGGAGGTCCACCCGCTCTGACTCCGATGGAACCAAGTTAAGAGCCCATATTAGGACTTACCTGGTAGCTGTGAGAGCGGCGAGGAGGTCTTATCTCTCCGCTCTCACAGCGTCCACAGATAGTTGTCCAGCCGCCCTGTTTAGGGTCACCTGCTCTCTCCTACGTCCGGGGGAGGCGGTGGACCCGCTGCGGGGTAGGGCTGAGGAATTTGGACAATATCTGTCAGATAAGATTGCTTGGATTTGGGGCAGGTTGAGCTCTAATTTGCAGTGGTCTGATGATCGGGATGCAAGTAGTCTGGCTAATTTGATCTGGGTTGAGTTTGATCTTGTCTCTGAGGATGAAGTGGACAGGATTATGCGGCACTTGAGCTCCACCACATGTTTGTTGGACCCGTGCCCCTTCTGGTTGGTATATGCCTCCAGGGTGGTCACCTGTGGTTGGCTCCGGGCAGTGGTCAATGCTTCATTAAGGGAGGGTGTCTTTCCCTCTGCCTTGAAAGAGGCAGTGGTGAGACCCCTCCTGAAGAAGCCTGCCCTGGACCTGACCGTGTTAGACAACTTTCATCCAGTCTCCAACCTTTGCTTTTTGGCGAAGGTTGTTGAGAGTGTGGTGGCTCAGCAATTTCCGCTCTTCCTGGATGAAGCTGACTACCTGGATCCATACCAATCGGGTTTCTGGCCCGGGTACAGCACGGAGACAGCATTGATGAATGACCTCTGGAGGGCTCGGGACAGGGGTTTTTCCTCTTTCCTAGTCCTATTAGATCTCTCATGCTGATACCATCAACCATGGTATCCTTTATGCCTCGGGGTTGGGAGTGGGGGGCACTGTTCTGTAGTGGTTCTCCTCCTACCTCTCAGGATGTTCACAATTGGTGTTGATGGGGGGGCAGAGGTCGGCACCGAGGGCTCTCACTTGGGGGTTCCCCCAGGGGTCAGTCCTCTTGTCCCTCCTGTTTAATATCTACATGAAACCGCTGGGTGAGATCACCTGTGGTTTTGGGGTGAGGTACCACCAGTATGCTGATGATACTCAGTTATACATCTCCACCCCAAACCAGGTCAGTGATACCCTCTCCATGATGACCCGTTGTCTGGATGCAGTACAGATCTGGATGGACAGAAACATGCTTCAACTCAACCCAGCCAAGACTGACTGGCTGTACAAAGCGGCATCTCGGTCCAGTCAGGAGTGTCCACCGTTGACCATAGGGGGAGAGGTGTTGCCCCATGTGGATAGGGCACGGAACCTGGGGGTCCTCCTGGATGCACGGCTCCGGTTGGAGGATCAGGTGGGGGCCGTGGCCAGGGAGGCCTTTGCTCAGGTCCGGCTGGTTTGCCAGCTGCACCCATTTCTGGATCGAGATGCCCTGCATACAGTCACTCATGCTCTTGTTACTTCCTGACTCAACTACTGCAACGCTCTCTATTTAGGACTGCCCTTACATACCATCTAGAGATTGCAGCTGGTGCAGAATGCGGCCGCGCGGGTGGTGATGAGACTTTCCCGATTCTCCCATGTTACACCCCTCCTGCGTGACCTGCATTGGTTGCTGGTTGCACTCTGGGTGAGATTCAAGGTTCTAGTTTTAAAATTCAAAGTCCTACATGACATGGGTCCGGGATATCTACGGGAGCGTCTCCTGCCGATATCAAGTGCCAACTGCCCTGTGCGAGCACACAGGTAGGGTCTTCTCAGGGTCCCATTGGCAAGTCAATTTCAGCTGGTGGTACCCCGGGGCCGAGCCTACTCTGTGGCGGTTCCTGCCCTGTGGAACCAACTACCCCTGGGGCTCCGTCTGACCCCTGACCTTCACACCTTCCATCACGACTTGAAGACCTGGTTATTTGAACAGGCCAGGCTGTGCTGATCTCCTGGGGGGGGGGGGATTTTTAAATTAATTCTAATTTAAAAATTGGGCTTGTATTTGTTTAATTCTTTTTAAATTATTTATTGTTGATGTTGATGTTTGGTTTTAGTTGTGAGCCACCCCTAGTCATCAGAGATGGGGCAGCATACAAGTCAAATCAATCAATCAATCAATCAATCAATCAATATAGCTGAAGTTGTAGGTTTCTACAAAATTCCACAGGTAAGTATGGAGGAGATGAGCAGAAAATTTCTGTACCTTGTTGTTATGACATAATTTCTAAGAATCAGGTATTAGACTTAGATTTGTATTCACATATTCTAGACACCTTAATCATTTCCGAAGCTACAATGCCAATCATATAAGTAATTATCTAGAATCATTCCCATACCAGAGGGAAGATTTGAATGTAACATACCCTGGTCCTGTTCAACCAAATGAATTATTGTAACGTGTTTGAAATAATTCATAGAAATAATTTATTATTTATTTTATTTATTAATGAGACTTGTATGCCACCCCATCTCCTCAAGACTGGGCTCACAACTAAAACAACAAGAACAATAAATAATTAAAAAAGAATTAAACTAACAAGCCCCATTGAAATATAATTACATAAATACATGATAAAACCATGATAAAAACCACCACCCCAAAGGGTCACAGCCCGGCTTGGTTAAATAACCAGGTCTTCAATTCATGGCGGAAGGCGTGGAGGTCAGGGGCCAGCGGAGTCCCAGGGGAGTTGGTTCCAGAGGTCAGGGGCCGCGATAGAATAGGCTCGTCATTGGGGGACTGCCAAACAGCATTGGCCAGCCGACGGGACCCCAAGGAGTCCTTGCCTCATGTGATCGCACAGGCGGTTAGTACTCGATGTCAGCAGGAGTCGCTCCCTTAAATATTGCGGACCCATGTCATGAAGGACTTTGTATCTTAACATTAATACCTTGAATCTCACCTGGAGCACAACCAGCAGCCAATGCAGACAGCACAGGAGGGGGGTAACATGGGAGAACCAGGAAACTCCCATCACCACTCAAGCGCGATTTTGCACCAGCTGTAATCTCCAGATAGTATGCAAGGGTAGTCCTAGATAGAGAGCGTTGCAGTAGTCAAGTCTGAAGATAACAAGGGCATGAGTAACTGTGCGAGGGCATCGGTCCAGAAAAGGGCGAAGTTGGCGAACCAAATGGAGCTGGGCAAAGCCCCCCGCGCCCCCACCTGCTCCTCCAATTGAAGCCGTACATCCAGGAGGACCCCAGATTCCAGCGCCCTATCCACAGGGGGCAAACACTCCCCTATGGTTAAAGATGGATAATCCTGACTGGGCGATGCCGGTATGCATAGCCACTCAGTCTTGGCCGGGTTGAGAGCGAAGCATGTTTCCGCTCATCCAAATCCATACGCATCCAGACACTGGGTCATCAGAGAGGGCATCGCTGACTTGGTTCGGGGTAGAGATGTACAGCTGGTGTCATCTGTGTACTGATGGAATCTCACCTGAAACCACAGATGATCTCACCCAGCGGCTTCATATAGATGTTAAATAGCAGGGGAGAGAACTGACCCCTGAGGACCCCACAAGAGAGCACCCTCGGATCGACACTGCCCCCACCAATACCGACAGACCACAGAGGTAGGAGGTGAACCACTGAAGCATGGGGGAGACCACCCCTGAGGCACCCCACAAGAGAGCACCCTCGGGTGGACCTCTGTCCCCTGCCAGTACCGACTGCCGCCCGAGAGGTAGGAGGTGAACCACTGAAGTACAGTGCCCCCTATACCCAACCCCAAGGCGTGCGCAGAAGGATACCATGGTCGATGGTATCAAAAGCTGCTGAGAGGTCTAATAGGACCAGGATGGAGGAAAAACCCCTGTCCCAGGCCCTCCAGAGATCATCCATCAGCGCGATCAATGCCGTCTCCGTGCTGAAACCAGGTGGAAGCCCGATTGATCTGGAGCCAGGTAGTCCGCTTCATCCAGGAAAAGTGGAAACTGCCGAGCCACCACACTCTCAACAACCTTCACTAAAAAGCGAAGGTTGGAGACTGGACGAAAGTTGTCTAACACGGCCGGGTCCAGGGCAGGCTTCTTCAGGAGGTCTCACCACTGCCTCCTTCAAGGCGGCGGAAAGACACCCTCCCTTAGCGGCATTGACAACTGCCGAGCCAGCGCAGGTGACCTCCCTGGCAGCATAAGCTAACCAGGAAGGGCACAGGTCCAACAAACATGTGGTGGAACTCAGGCGCATAATCCCATACACTTCATCCTCAGAAACAGGATCGAACTCATCCCAAATCACACTGGCCAGACTACTTGTATCCCAATCCTCAGACCACTGCAAATCAGAGGACAACCGCTCGAATTGAAAGATCTTATCCAACAGATATTGACCAAACTCCTCAGCCCTTCCCATAACAGGTCCACTCCTCCCTGGATGAAGGAGAGCGGGTAACCCAAAACAGGGCGGCTGGGCGGTTATTCATGGGGCGCTATGAGAGTGGAGAGATAAGCCCTTCTCGCCACTCTCATAGCAACCAGGTAAGTCCTAACATGGGCTCTTAGCTGGGCTCGATCGGCCTGGGAACAGGTGGACCTCCACCTGCTCTCTCTGATGACGTTTCATCTCCCAGAGCTCCTCCGAATACCAAGGAATACCAAGGAGCCAACCGGGATCCATGACGTGTGAGGGGTCACATGGGAACAATCCTGTTGAGGGCATCTGACGCGGCCTGTTGCCAAGCAACTGCCAGATCCTCGACAGAGCTGTGGGCAAGGGAAGGGGGAAAAAAACCCAGTTCTGCCTGGAACTGCTCTGGGTCCATAAGGCGCCTGGGGCGGAACCACCTAAGTGGCTCCTCCTCCCAGCAGTGGGGGGCGGCCTATTGGAAAACCAGCCATAGGAGATAGTGATCAGACCATGGAATGGGCACAGCTGTAGAAATAGCTTGCCCTCTGTCACTCCGCCACTGCTCAGAGACAAAAACTAGGTCAAGAGTGTTTCCCCCCTCATGGGTAGGGGCCTGAATTAATTGGGTCAGGCCCATGGTTTCCATAGTCGCCATGAATTCCTGGGCCAATCCTGATGTACCCCCCCAGGGAAGGCAGGTTGAAGTCCCCCAGAACTACAAGACTCGGGAACTCCACCGCCACCCCCGAGAGGATGTCCAGAAGCCCAGGCAGGGCTGCTGTCACACAGCTGGGGGAAAGGTATGCGAGCAGCAAGCCCACCTGACCATTAGGCCCCCACCTCAGGAGGAGGGTCTCACTCCCACCTATCTCTGGAACAGTGACCTCCCTTGGAAACAAGGTCTTCCTAATAACCACAGCCATCCCCCCACCCCTTCCCTGGGCCCGTGGCCGGTGCACAACCGAAACCTGGAGGGCATAATTCCACCAGAGGGACACCACCCTCTGGGCCCAACCAGGTCTCGGTAATACAGGCCAGATCTGCAGCCTCCTCCTCAATGATCTCCCGGAGGAGGGTGGACTTATTAGCTACAGACCTGGCATTAAAATACACCAGCCTGAGCCCAGGGGTCCCAGTTCCTGTGCCCCTAGGGAGGAGGCCATAGGGCGAGCAACTGCATGTAAATGGCGGTGCAGCTCCCAACACAAGATATGGCCCTATGCCTCGGCGTCTCCTGACCCCAACCACCCTGGGAATGCGGACCCCACCTCCGACCCTGGAGCCCCTGGCCCCAACCCCACCCCCGCCATGAACCAGGCTGAGAACAGACCCATCTACCCCTCCTAACCCCTTAAGACAATCAATTAAAAATTTCAAAAGTTTCCCCTTCCTTCCAAATTTAAAATTTGGCCCATTAGTTGCAACATGCCACCTCTCGGGATCCCAAGATCCGTCATTAAGGTAAGTTCTTGATAGCATAGGGGGCCACTTCACAGACTGGGGAACCATCTGGAGGGCCCATAACTCTAACAGGGAGTAGGCAAGCATAACACGTACATCTCAAGGCAGGTCGATACAAGAGGTAATTGATTAGATGGACAAATTGCAGGAATGGAATTACAATAAAAAGGGACAGGCCATAAAAAATAGTCAGGAAACAGTCCACAACCAGCAGTTCTCTCACAGCTGCTGATGGTTAGAGTCAAAATAAACCAATCACTGCTCTGCCACCGCAGTGACTTGTGGTGAAAATCCTGAACAGCCCCTGCCCTCTCACTGCAGGGGGTTACATCCTCCATTGCCCTCAACTACAGTGGGAGGCAGCCAAGTCCCAGAGAGAAAGGCAAAATATAAGTCCGGGCAAATGGTATAGATGGTAAATGGTACAGATGAACCGAGTACCAATAGTGCCAAATGAGTCCAAGATGACAAAAACAGGCAGGAAGACAGTGGTCACAAATGAAATGCCCAGGTAGCATAGGGCAATCAGGTCCATAGGAATCCAGAGAAATTCCATACTATATTAACATTTTAAACAAAATAGAGGAAAAAATCTGTCCATGGCTATTGTTTACAGGAAAACTAGACCCCAGAAAGATCAGATTTGAGCAAACGACTCAACAGAATATTACTCTGCTTTCTTTTAGCTGACATATGGCTCATTAGCCCAAGAGGAGTTTCAGACCAGTAAGCGATCTTCACTTTATTTCATGGTCCCAAAAGAGGACCATCAATATCTTGGGATTATTCAACTGCTTCATCATTTTAGATGGACATGGATTGGGATTTTTACTATGGATAACAATAATGGAGAATGTTTTTTTTACAGAAAATGCAGCCCATACTTTCACAAAATGGAATTTGTTCATCGTTCATACAAAGGCTTTCACAACTAATCCACTTAGAACAGTATATAGAACTTAATCACATAGTCTCAAGTATTTTCACTACTATGAGGAATAGCAACACCACTACATTTCTTGTCTATGGAGAATCGGGGACAATTAACTGGCTCAGAGCTATCATGTTTGTAGCAGATCCTGAAAACAAGCAAACTGCATTATTTAGAAATGTGTGGATCATGACTGCACAGATTGATTTTGTGCTCTCAGGCTTACAAATCAGTTGGGATCTCCAGATGTTCCATGGGGCTATTTCCTTTAGTGTTCATTCAAGAGCAGTTGTAGGTTTCAAGGAATTTCTGCAGACCATCAACCCTCATTCAGGCTGCAGAGATGGATTTCTGCAAGATGTTTGGGAACAATCATTTGATCGTTCACTCTCAAAATCAGAATTACAAGAAATTTCCAATAGGCAGTGCCTGGAAGAGAACAAACTGGAGGATCTTCCTGGTCTTGTGTTTGAAATGGAAATGACTGGCCAAAGCTACTGTGTCTACAAGGCTTTTTATGCTGTGGCTCATGCTTTGCAAGCACTACTCATATCGGGGTTCAATAAGAAAAAAACAATGATGGGTAAAAAACCTGACCTTCCATATTTGCAGCCTTGGCAGGTATCCTCTCTGCATTGGACTCTTATTTTATTTCAATGAACAATCTGATCTAGAATTAACATTTGAACCTATAGTGGGTAGCCTTAATATTTTCTGTTTATAAAATCCAGTTGGGTATGAACATCAAGAAACTATTACATTGTTAAGTAACACAGTTGTTAAGGGAACCTGGCTTCCCCATTTAAGATGGCAGGTCATAAATATGAAAAGCAGTCATTTTTTTCATGTCATAATAACTTTGAATTGTCACTAAAAAAACCCATTGTAAATAGAGGACTACCTGTATTATCCTTCCAACCCTCTCTCTTTTTATTCTCTTTCACATAGCTCCATCCATTTCTACATGGTGTTTCTTTTAACAATACAGCTGGAGAAAAAGTTTCCCTGAATAAAAAAAGGGGAAGTAATTGGTGCATTTGATATCATCAACCTCATCACATTTCCCAATCGGTCTTTTCAAAGATTTAAGGTCAGAATAATAGATCCGAGTTCTCCAACAGGCAAAGAATTATTCATTCATGAAGATTTGATTGTGTGGCACCCAGCTTTTAATCAGGTATGGACTCATTTGTGAACTGTATCTTGAGCCATTATGATTCCAGCTAGAGGCTTTTGTCTCTGAAACCATACTGAGCAAAACCTCTTTAGGAATCTAATGTCTATTTTTTCTTATAAGAAAAAATGTCACACTTTGAACAAATATAGTGTACTATCAAGCATTGAAGAAACTGACAGAATGATGTAACAATATAAAAGTCTGATTTTCATATTTGATTGCAGTTGCCTTTCAAAGCATTACAGCTGCATCATTTCCATAACATTGTCATCACATATATTTATTTACTCAACTTGCCTTTTTCAGAGAGGCTCTATTCATCATCACTGTAATTTCAAAAACTTTTAATATATAATATAAGCCCAGCTAGATGATATTCAATATCCCTCTAGGAACTAAAGGATTCTTTCCCCCAATAAACAACAACAATTAATAACTAATGAATGAAGGGGTCACAGGATAATGTTGAAAAATCTACTCTGTCAGTCACTGATCAACCATTGGTGCAGTGTCCGAGATTGGATCCTGCAGCATTAATTAATTTTTTTAATCTCTCTTTGCAAAAATCTTTTGTATTTAATACCAGGTTCTTCCAATTTCTCTTTTGCTCCCCTGGATACTGGAAGAAGGAGGCTGAAGGAAAACAATTCTGTTGCTATGACTGTGTTCCATGTCCAGAAGGGAAGATTTCAAATCAAAAAGGTAGGTTAGACATTCCAGTTCTTCTTAGATACACCTAACCAAATTGTAATACACTACTTTAGTGTAGTAAATAGTTGTGTGAGTTCTTCAAGGTGAATATTCAGTTCTATACCTGTGAATCTCAACCTGTCATTCTGAATTCAAAATGTGCACATAAGTGCTGAGCTCTTTTATCCACCTTTACAAGTTTCTTCTCCATATTTTGGAAAAATGGGAAAAGTCAAAATAGTCTAAATTTTAATATTTCTGAAAGTGCCAGACAGGACTGTATTTCGTAGACTAATTGCCAGTCCCATTGTGCTTCTTTTATATTGGTCCCAGCTGATACAATGATGGAAAAACTGCATTTTCATAAAAACATAATCCAACCCATAGCCAGTAAAAAAAAAAACTTGAGAAGGATAATGGTTGGCACCCATAAGGAATATTATTTTCAAAAAAATGGAATATATAAAAACATGCCTTGACTTTTCTTTCAGATATGGATGACTATTTTCAATGTTCAGAAGTTCATTATCTAAATAAAGAAAAGAAAAGATGCATCTTGAAACTGCTGGTCTTTCTAAGTTTTGAAGAAACCTTGGGAATTGATTTAGCCACAACAGCTGTTTCTTTCTTCTTCTTGACATCTTGGGTACTTAGAACTTTTATTAAGCACAGGAATACTCCCATTGTCAGAGCCAACAACTGGTCCCTCACCTACACCTTCCTTGTCTCTCTTCAGCTCTGTTTTCTCTCACCTTTGCTGTTCCTCAGCCAACCTGGCAAAGTGACCTGCATTCTCCGACAATCAACATTTGGCATCACCTTCTCAGTGGCCATTTCTAGTGTCCTGGCCAAAACCATCACTGTGGTTGTGGCTTTCATGGCCACTGAATCAGGATCTCAGATGAGGAAATGGGTGGCGAAAAGATTAGCCTTTTCTATTGTCCTTTCTTTTTTTTTTTTTTAAAAGTTTATTTACAATTATAAAAAACACACAACATACAGACTTACAGTCACATGTAACATAAATACATCATAAATTTTCTTTTTTTTAGTTACAGATCGAGTATGCATTTTCCCATATAATGTTACAATCATACATAGCCATAAATATTTCTTCAGATGAAGTTCGCTTGGTTTGGCCTATTTTGGAGCTTTTCCTTGTCTCATTTTCCAGATTATTACATAACCTGTTATCTCCTGTTTTCTATAAATTCTTGTGTCTAGAATGGTACCTTATTTTCCAACATTCCCCTTCCCTCCGTTTTTATGTTCTACCCAATTATACCACATTTCCCATGCCTTGTAATAGTCCGAATTTTCTTTTCCATTTAGTTTAAGTGTTAATCTCTCCAATTCTACACATTCATACATTTTCTTTATTACTACTTGTATAGACGGGGTTATAGATTCTTTCCATTTTTGGGCTAGAACAATTCGAGCCACTGTTAGCAAGTGTGCTATCAGATATTTGTCCTCTGGGTGGAGGTTTTTTTTTATCATTCCAAGTAGGAACAGTTCTGGTTTCCACTCCAGCTCACACTTCATCACGTCTTCAATCCAATTTTTAATTCCCATCCAATATTTTTTTATTTTGGGGCATGTCCACCACACATGGTAGTAAGTGCCAATTTTATTCTGGCACTTCCAACAGTTTGGATTTGCCTGTGGAAATATTTTTGCTAGTCTAGCCGGGGCCAATGCCACCTATACATCATTTTATACTGGTTTTCTTTGTATGCCACCGACTTTGTGTATGTTAAATTTTCTTCCCATATATCTTCCCAGTCATTCAAATCCAGTTTATATCCTATATTTTTCTCCCAAGCTAACATTGATCCTTTTATTAATTGTCCTAATCTTTCTTGTTCTAATAGTAATTTATATAATTTAGATATTAATTTTTCTTCCGGTCCCAGAAGTAATTTATCCAAATTTGTATTCTTTGTTTCTATTCCATATTCCTTTATGTCTTTGTTGTATCTCATTTTAATTTGTAAATAAACCCAACTATCTATTGGTATACCTTGTATTTCCAAATCCTGTTTTGTTTTTAATTTTCCCTCTGTGTCCAATATCTGGTAGTATTTGAGTTTTTTATTTAAATCCAATGTATTGGGATGAAAAGTTGCCTCCATTGTTGAGAGCCACCTTGGTATTCTTGTATAGTTTTTCTTCCTTATTTCTGCCCAGTTTTTAATCAATGAGTTGCATATTATATGTTTCATTGTGTATTTTTGTTTTTTATCAGTTGGATTCCATAAAAGTGCGTGCCATCCTATTTGTAGGTCATGCCCCTCTAGTGTTAACATTCTCTTGTTTTCTAGCCTCACCCATTCCTTTATCCATAGCAAAATTGCAGCTTTATAATAAATTTCCCAATCCGGGAGTCCCAATCCACCTCTGCTTTTATCATCCTGTAAATATTTTTTCTTTATTCTTGCCCTTTTTCCCATCCAAATAAATTTCATTGTCATCCTATCCAACTCCGTAAAAAACTTTTTGTTTGTTAATATTGGGATTGTCTGAAATAAATACAAAACTTTGGGTAATATATTCATCTTAATTGTGCAATTCTTCCTAAGGGATATTTGCATTTTACTCCAAGTTTCCAAATCTTTTTTAATTTGTTCTAAAATTTTTATATAATTATCTTCCCATAGCATTGTTGTTTTTGCCCTTATCCAAATTCCTAAATATTTTATTTTATTTACTATTTGTAATCCCATAATTTCTTCGAGTTTTTTTTGTTTAGAATTTATTATATTTTTAACTAGCAATTTGGTTTTCCCCTTATTTACTTTTAATCCTGCTAATTCCCCAAATTTGTTTATCTCGTTAAAAAATATAGGACCCGTCTCTAATGGTTCCTCTATCATGAATACCATATCATCCACGAATGCTTGTGTCTTGTATTCTTGGTTCTTAATTTTCGTTCCTTTTATGTTCCCATTTGCCCTGATTCTAGTTAACAGTGTTTCTAGTACTGTGATGAACAACAATGGTGACAAAGGGCAACCTTGTCTAACCCCTTTCTCTATTTTAAACATTTTAGTGGTTTCTCCATTTACCAATATATTTGCCTTTTGGGTATCATATATTGCATTAATCATTCTTTCAAAATTATGTCCAAAATTCATTTTATTAATTTGCAGTTTCATGAAATCCCAATTCAGATTGTCAAATGCTTTCTGTGCGTCTAGGAAGATCAATGCCAGTTGATTACTCGTGTGGTTTTCGTAATATTCTAATATATTTATTATTGTTCTTATGTTATGTCTAATTTGTCTTCTTGGCAAGAATCCATTTTGATCTGTATTGATTTTCCCACTAATGATTCCTTTTAATCTTTGTGCCATAATTGTCATAAATATTTTATAGTCTGTATTTAAAAGCGATATTGGTCTGTAATTTTTAATTTGATTGGTATTTGTCTCTTCCTTGGGTATAAGTGTTATGTATGCCTCCCTCCACGTGTTGGGGATTTTGGCTTTAACCAATACCTCTTTGCAAACTTCTAGGAGCGTGTTGTTTATTATGTCTCCTATTTTTTTATAAAATTCACTTGGATATCCATCTGGACCTGGTGTTTTATTGTTTTTTTGTTTCTGAATCGCTTCTCTTAATTCATCTATCGTTATTTCTTTATTTAATATCTCTCTTTCTTCATCAGCAAGTTTCTGTATATTTCCTTCTCCTAGATATTGTTCTATTTTAGTCACTTCTACTTTTTCTTGTTTATATAAATTCTCAAAGTAATTTCTTGCAATTTCTTTCTTTTTTTCCAAATCAGCCTCGGATTCCCCATTTTCATTCTCTAAGCATTGTATCGTTCTTTTCTGTTCCTCTTTTCTCAATTTATATGCTAACCACCTCCCCGGTTTATTTGCGTGTTCAAAATAGTTTTGTTTTGTGTATTGTAACTTTCTAAGGAGTTCCTCTTGTTCAAGTATATTAAGTTCATGTTTTGTTTGTGTTAATTCATCTCTAATTTGCTCATTATCTGGATTTCTTTTTTGTTTATTCTCTAATTTTCCAATTTCTTTTATTAGTTCATCTTGTTTCTTCCATCTTTCCTTATTTCTATTCGATAAATATGCAATTGATATTCCCCTGATATAGGCTTTTATCGTGTCCCACATATTCTGTAATGATGTATCCTCTTTTTTATTAGAATTATAAAAATTTATTAATTCCTCTCTTATTTTTTGCAGGTATTCTTCTTCTTTTAGAATTTGTGTATTTAATGACCATCTTTATCCTTTCCTTCCCCCTTCTTTCCAAATTAAAGACATTGGGTTGTGGTCAGCCCATATGTTTGTTAAGATTTTTGTGTCCTGAATTTCCTTATCTAATTCGCTATTTATCCAAATCATATCTATTCTGGACCATGATTTGTGTGGGCTGGAGTGGAAAGTATACTGTGTAATTCCTGGATTTCTTTTTCTCCAAACATCTTCCAATCCTAATTCCTCTGACATTTCGAAAAATATTTTTGGCAGAGTGTTTCATTTTTGGTATTGTTTGTGTCCACATTTATAATCTTGCCTATTATCAGTTATTGCATTATAGTCTCCCATTAGACAAATCCTCGGATTACCGTTCTCTATCAATTTTTCATATAGATTTTTATAAAATTCTTTTTGGTTTTTATTTGGTGCATAAATTCCTACAACTAAAGTCTTCCTGTTATGTATCTCCATTTCCACCATTAATATTCTTCCATCTGCATCATTATATATCAATTTTGCTGTAATATCCTCTTGTACATATAATACCACCCCTCTTTTTTTTTCCCCCTGCTAAGGCCATGAATACTTTTCCCAGTTTCCTATTCTCTAAATATCTTTTATCCTGCTCTTTTATGTGGACTTCTTGAAGGCATATTATATCCCATTTTTGTCTTTCCAATCTATCAAATATTTTTTTCCTTTTATTTGGACTATTTAATCCATTGATGTTTATCGATATTAATTTTATTCCCCTTCCCATTTGGTCGTTTCTTTTCTAACTTTTATTACGTTTTACCTGTTGTTTGACTCCTGGTTTTCACCCCTATCTCTTCTCTCTTTCCTCCTTCACAATCCGTTGATTCCCTGTCCCCCTCCTTCCCCTCCTTTCTCTCTTCTCTTCTGATAGTAACTTCATTAGGTCTTCACGGCGCATTTGACCCTTCTCTGCTACTTAATTCCTCCTCAGATCCTCCTATTTGCTCATAGAATCTTTGGGCCTTGGCTAAGTTGTCAATTTTAGTTCTTTTGCCTTCCCATGTTACTAAGATTCCTTCTGGATCGTTCCATCTAAATAGTATGTTTTTTTTGTTTAAATGATTTGTGAGGAATCTATATTCCTTTCTTTGTTCTCTCACTCTTCTTGGAATTTGTTTCAATACTATAATTTGCCTACCATTATAGTTTATTGTCTCTTCCCTTGTCAATCTGTAAATTATTTCTCTGACTCTTGTGCTTCTCCCACCTCGGGTTTTCCGCTCAAGAACGGCTGTTCGTGGCAGGGTGAGTTCAGTTTGAACACCCCAACGAGGAGAAAAACTTGGAGCCGGTTTGGGAAGTGCAATCCCAAAATGTGAAGAAGAGTTCCCAAAGTTCTGAACGGAAGAAACCAGCTCCGCCAGAGCTGGCCCGAAGACGGGGCGGTGCGCCATCAGAAGGAAGCTGAAGAAGAAAGTTGCAGATCGGAGGAGAACAAAGGAAACTTGGTGAGGGACTATAAAAGGCTGGAAAGATCATTTGAGGGGGACTGTCAAAAGGATCGGGGCGAAAGCGGGAAAAAAAAAGCGGCACCATCCTAGCGACTACCCCAAGAGAAATTAAAACAGAAGAGGAAGACATAGTCCCTTTCAAAGAATAAGAAAGTGAAAGTCCTGTGAGGAGAAGGAAAGTACCTTGTGAAAAGAGGTTTTGTCCAACTGGAAGGAGTGTGGTCGAGGTTGGAAGAGATCTGAGAACTGAGTGAGTGGCAGACGAAAGAACTACTAGACACTGGGCAGTGACAAAGTGCCTGCGGAGGCAGAGGCGACCATCGTGATAGAAGAAACAACAGAAAAGACCTAGTCCAGGCGAGTGATTGAACGACAGAATAGTGAGGAAAACACCAGTGAAGGAGAGAAAGAAGAAAATTTGGAAGCAGAAAACGTGAGGATTTACAAAGATCGGATGGAGCAACAAGGGTGCTCAGTATAGTGACAGTGCAAATTGTTGAGCCCCTCAGAATACAGACAGACTAGCGAGTGAACAGATAGCTACAGAAAAGGGAAAGTTACAAAACTCAATCAACGCTCGGAGATTATCGTTGTTTATCAAAGGAGAAAAGGAAAAGTACTTTTGGGAAAGAAAGAATTGATAGAAAGGGGGAGAAAAATTTGCCGGTGAGAAGACCATAAAGAAGAACCCCATCATCGTGACGGTGCAAACTTGCGGCCATTGACAGTATAATAACTTTGACATTGAGAAAACTGGTACGAGCAACAGTGACTCAAAGAATGGAAGCGGACCCTGATACCGTCCCACACGTATACCATTTAACTGTACCTTATACTCTTTAGTTTGGAGAAGCTCGATTTAAACTATTAAACTATTAAGTATTAAGCTAAGAAAAAAAATAGAGATTTATATATAAATGAAGGGAAATTTATAGGATTACTGTATATTTATAAATGTTAATGATTTGAAATATTAATAGTTAATAGCTTATACTCAAGATATTTATTATTTATTATTTAACGCTTAAGATACGCAATTGATTTAAAACCTTTAGCAAGATAACATTGAATGAAAATAGTCAAAAATAGATTATTGGATGATATATTAGTTGTGATATATAGCAAGTAATTAATTTATATAGATTAGTAAGACTTGATTGAATTTTTTTTTCTTCTTCTTTCTTTACATACATATACGTATATCTTTCATTCCATTCGATCCTTTTCTATACTCTGTTCCTTTTTCTTCTTTCTATACACCCTTTACCAGACTAATACGAATTGTAAATAAGGAATGTAATGAGATTGTAACCACTGTCCCTCCCTCCCCCAAGATTATTAAGAAGGATACTAGACCTCAACATTAACATAAAAAAAAAAGATAGATACTCTCTCCTTTCTTCCCTCTGGCTAGACTTAACTGAACAGAATTATTGGAAAGGAGGGACCCCTGGTAAATGATAATTGGAAACAAGACGTGGGGAAACATAAATAAAATCCTTAAGGAACAACAAAGGATAATAAAGGAAATGTCAACATCAACCACTACTATTACTAAAATAGGGAAAAAGGGAGTGACAACTGCAACCCCATCTACCCCTACTGTGACCTCCTCCCAAAAAACAATAGAAGGGATGCTGGCCCCCGAGAAGTCCAATACACAAACCTCTTCCCAAACGATACAGAACACGTTACAGACAATACAAAATATGATGTTATCAATGCAAGAAACAATGATAAATAATCATGTAGAAAGTAAGAGAGAAAGAGAAGCAATGAGATCAGAATTAAAAAGTGAATTGGGAGAGATGAAGAATGAACTCAAAACCTTAGAGGGGAAAATAGGACAGTTACAGGAAATGACAAGGATAAATGAGGAGAAGATCGTAACAATTACTAAACAAACAGACCAAACAGGGAAAAAAGTAGAAGTCATTGAACAAAAAATTAAAGATCAATACAAGGAAACAAACGAGACCCTGACCTATCTAGAAATGGATAGAGCCTCGTATTATTTAAGGTTCCAAAATATACAGGAGGAAAGGGGGGAAAATCTGACTCTTATAGTGGCAGAAATGTTGGCAACTATACTGCGAAAAGAGAGAGACCAGATGATGCAAGAAATTGATGAATCATATAGAGTTTTTACAAGCTATGCAAGAAGACATGGACTCCCACGGGAGGCCCATGTCAGATTTGCGAGGAAAAGAGTCAGAGAAATAATCTATTGTCCTTTCATGCTCTCTCCTACAAGTATGTATTTGTATACTTTGGTTGTCAACATCTCCCCCATTCCCTGAACTGGACATGCATTCACAGCTCCAAGAAATGGTTTTACAGTGCAATGAGGGGTCATGCTCCTTCTTCTACTGTGTGTTGGGCTACATGGGTATTCTGGCCATCACCAGATTTATTGTAGCTTTTCTTGCCCGGAAATTACCTGACAATTTCAGTGAAGCCAAGTTTATCACCTTCAGCATGCTGGCCTTCTGCAGCGTGTGGATCTCCTTCTTTCCAGCCTATCTAAGCACTAAAGGGAAAGCCATGGTAGCTGTGGAGGTCTTCTCCATCTTCTCCTCCAGTGCTGCATTACTGGGATGCATATTTTTGCCAAAATGCTACATCATTGTTTTACAGCCTGACCTCAACCCCAGAGAGCAACTCATAAAGAGGAATTAGCACATCATGTGTTCTTTCTGGCCATGGGAAATGATTAACAAAAAAGAGTAGAGAATCTGCTATTATTATATTTAATATCATTATCTAATATTATCAATATTATTACTTTAGACATCCTTATTTGTATTGAACAAGATTTTATGAAGGATTGGGATTATTATTAAAAGTCATTATTGCCTATTCCAAATGAAGTGTTCATTTGCTACATTTTCATACATTATGCAAGATTATTTAACCTAATCTTTTTTTCCTCTGAATATATTGAGTTAACAAGATTTTGAGCATCTATCTCTTTATCTCCTTAGAAGATCTGAGATATTTATTTTAAGGATGCCTAAAGGTTTTTAGCTTCCAGTTCTTGGCTTTTAGAACTTCACCCATAAACCACTTTATAAATATGGAAAAAAGCTAATGAACATTTTATAGACATGTATTTATCACAGTATCATAGGGGATCCATTTTGGATTGATTGGTCTTCTTTGAAATGTAAAAGTTAGAAAATCTTTGAACATTTAACATATGTTTAACTGTGGGGTCTTGTGCTGTAATCTCCTGGGTTGTTGACCCAGGATGTTACAACAATAGAACTCAGAAGGTCATCACACAGCCCATTACCCAGGTCGTTACAACACAAAAGGCTGATAGACACACAGCCAGCACCTCAGCCACACAGGATCTTACAAAAAAGCCAACCAATCTGCAAACATCAACTCCATCAACCAATCAAGAAGTAACAATACAGCCAACCAACCCACTTACAACAGAGCCAGCACACCACACCTCCCCACCAGTATTTATAGAGAGGTGGCAGCTCCAATCACATTTTGCTTTCACAAGCACAAAGCTGAAAGCACCAGCCTGAAGATGGCAAGTCATCGAAATGTCACCAAGATACTCTCAATCTTACATGGCAAAAGACCCGAACACGCCAAGACCTGCATACCTGTACCCATGAAAATCTACAAAATCAAATATATATATATTGGGCTACATGGGTATCATGGCCATAGCCAGCTTTATTGTGGCTTTCCATGCCCATAAATTACCTGACAGCTTTAGTGTAGCCAAGTTCATCACCTTCAGCATGTTGGCCTTTTGCAGCGTGTGGATATCCTTCTTTCCAGCCTATCTGAGCACAAAAGGGAAAGCTATGGTAGCTGTGGAGGTCTTCCAATCTTGTCCTCCAGTGCTACATTACTGGGATGCATATTTCTGCCAAAATGCTACATCATATTTTTTAGGCCTGACCTCAATCACAGGGAGCAACTCATAAACAGGAATTATCACATCATTTAATATTTGTGGATTTGTGGATTTGCTCACAAAAAAGAAGAGAAATATTGTTTGCTATCCATAGGAGACATATAGAAATCATTAATTAAATCATTAATGATGGAGCACCCACAACTTCTGGAGGCAAGTCATCCCACTGACTAATTTTTTTCAATGTCAGGAAATTTCTCCTTAGTTCTAGGTTGCTTCTATTCTTGATTAGTTCCCATCCATTGCTTCTTGTATTGCCTTTAAGTGCTTTGGGGAATAGATTGACCTCCTCTTCTTTGGGGCAGCCCCTTAGACATTGGAAAAGTGCTGTAATATCTATTATATGTTATTGGATCATATGATACCTATTGTATCACATCATATTATATAATATCATATAATATCACAGGAGGAGAAAGTTTGTTAGATATCTTCTCTGCCTTGAGTTATTTACAAAAAATAATACAAATCAGAATACAAATAAAATAAGTAAATAAATAACTTATATTTGGATGTGTAGATTATTAAACTCAAGGCAATAGCTAATGAAAATTTTGAAATATCAGTACTGTTATGATATGTACAGAACCCTTGAGTAACAAGGATATGCACATTGTTGGTTTATATATTGCCAATCCAACTAGTTGGTTTACAGAAACCTAACATTCTCCCCTTTGGGTTGGTCAATATATAATATATTACATCTTTAAACCATAATTCTCACAACATTCTTTATGCTTAATTTCACCTTGAGCTTTCATGAAATGATCTGCAATATTATGTTCAGTCACACAGTATTCTAACTGAATTAATTTATTTTGAACACACTGTCTAATGTTCAAATATCTCAAATCAGTATGTCTAGACCTTGTTTTAACAGCTAAATTAGTAGCCATATTAATTGCAGATTGATTGTCTTCATAAACAATAATCAGATCACGTACAGTAACATCAGTATCCTTCAACAATTGCTTATAATATATCAATTCTGTACACATTAATGATAAACATGAGAATTCTGCTTCCATAGTGGATAAACTAATATGTTGTTGCCTAATAGACTTCCATCCTATTAAAGCATTACCCAACATTACCACTATACCTGATGTTGACTTACGAGTCATTAGATCAGTAGCAAAACTTGCATCAGCATATGCAGTTAACACTAATTCATTACTTGGTTCTAAATATAATGAATAATGGATTGTGTGTTTTAGATATCTAAGTATTCGCTTAGCTGCTTGCCAATGCCTTTCATGTGGTTCAGCATTATACCTAGCCAATTGGTTTACACTGTAAGATATATCTGGTCTAGACCAATTACTCAGATATGATAGACTTCTGATTAAGGATTGATATATTTCCTTATCAAACATAGGACTTTTAATATCACTATTTGTAAATTCCTTACTCATTGGTGTCTTAGCAAATTTACAATGCTCCATGTTATAGCATTTTAATAATTGGCTAATTTTCTTGGCTTGTGAAATTTTAAAACCTTTATTCGTTTTCACTATATCAAGACCCAAATAATGCTTAATTTCCCCTAAATTTCTAATCCTAATTTTTTTCTGTAATTTATTAACAATTTCATGTGCTTCTTGTTCAGTTTTAGTTATAATTGCTATGTCATCCGTAAATAACAGTACTAGAGAAATTAAACCATCTTTTTCTCTTCGGAACAAACAAGGGTCAGTATACCAGCTTTAAAACCTAGTGAAACTAATTCCTTTACAATACATTTATTCCATTCATAACCAGACTACTTTAGACCATAAACTCTTTTCTTTAATTTCCAATAATCGATTTTCCCATTATCCTTTAAACCTAATGGCTTTTTCATATAGATGTTATGTTGTAAAGGTGCATGTAGATATGCAGTTTCAACATCTACATGGTTTCTTTTACATTTATTCTTAGCTGCCCAAACTAATGCTGCTCTCAATGTATTTGCTCTCAGACTAGGTGCAAACACTTCATCATAGTCCTTATCTGACTGAGCAAATCCTTGAGCAACTAATCTTGCCTTCCACATCAGTCTTTATCTTATACACCCATTTGCAACCTATTGCATGCTCACCTAGTGGTAACTTTACATCCTCATACACCTCTAAATCCTTTAATGATTTTAACTCCCTATTCATAACTTCCTGCCAAACTACCTGATCCTTTGCAGAATACAGTTTTATTTCATTAAAGTTAGAAGGTTCTGTATTAACCTGACATACAATGTTTGCTTGAAATCTGTCAGGTGGACATCTCTCCCTAGTTAACCTCCTAGGCAACTCAGTACAATTTGTTGGCATGTTCTCTTCCTTTACCTCCCCTATCAAATCCTCGTCTTCTACAGTCATGGAGTGGTTCTTCTATTAATGATTCCTCCATTGAGGATTCCTCCACTATTGTATCATCAACATTCTTATCATCAGAATTCCCGGTAAACAAGTCTTAACAACAACACTATCCTGTACCTTATTATATTCCTGTTCAAGCTTTTTCTAGCCAACATGCTCCAGAAATGTAGCACTTGCACTACAATATACATTAGTAGTACCTGGCTCCCAAAATCTAAATGATCAATGATTAGCTTCATAACCTACAAAATATAATTGTCTCGCTCTATGTTGACCCTTTTGCCTTACTTGCATGGGAATATGAACCCATGCTGGGGTTCCAAATGTATGTAAATAACTGAGATCTGGCTTTTTTCCATTCCAGTGAGTGAAGAGTAATTCACCAGTCATTGAATTCACTATGTTATTCAAAACATAGTTAGCACACATTATTGCTTCACCTCAAAGTTTCTCTGATAAACCAGAATCCGAAATCATAGTTCTAGCCATAGCCTGTAATGTTTGTCCGTTACATTCAATATATGAGTTATGTTGTGGTCTATAAGGAGCAGAACACTTATGTTCAATGCCAGCTTTCTGTAACATGGTTTCAAATTTTCTATTGGTAAATTCAATACCATTATCTGTAACTAAGGTAATAACTTTCTGTTTCTTTTTCCTTTCAGAAAATTTTAGCCAGTTTACAAAATGCTGGTATGTTTCTGTCTTTGTTTTCATTAAATAACAGAAACCATATCTGGAAAAATGATCCATTATACTTAATATGTAACAGGCTCCACCTAAACTAGGTTTTTTAGGTCCAATAATATCAGCAAAAAC
This sequence comes from Naja naja, assembly GCA_009733165.1. Classification (NCBI taxonomy): domain Eukaryota; kingdom Metazoa; phylum Chordata; class Lepidosauria; order Squamata; family Elapidae; genus Naja; species Naja naja. The sequence goes on from CM019155.1 coordinate 145,842,522, forward strand.
AACCTCTAATGGTTCACTGGTTTTGAATTCATTTACCCTATTTGCAGGAGTTACCTTGCTTTTTTTCTGATTGCAAACATTGCAATTTAAATACTTTGTACAAGGTTTTAGTTTTATACCATTAGATAACTCAACAGTTTTCTTTAGCATTTTGAAATTTATATGTCCCATATGTCTATGAAGCAGATGAATTCATTCATCATGAGGCATTTTATTCTCATAAACCAAGCTAGCATTAATTAATGGACTATCATTATAATAAACAAACCATTATCTAATCTTGCAGCAATGTTTTTACCCTGTTCTTCAATTAAACATTTATCTCCCTGAAAGGTTACAACAAATCCTGTATTTACCATTTCCCTTATGGATAGCAAGTTAAATGTCATTCTAGGTACATATAACATGTTCATTAATACATGAACAATATGCAGTACCTTCTCCAGATGCTTTCAATTTCCATCCATTAGCTAATGATACATGCTGTTTACTCTTTATCATGTTAACAAACCTCTCTTTACTTTTAGTTATATACTGTGATGCTCCACTGTCAACTACCCATATATCATGGTTTACAGTTGTAGTTGTACTTGATATGGCTAAACTAACATCTTTATAAGCTCTCTGTATGTTATTAGCATTCTGTTTCTTACCCTTTTTACACTTCTGTAAAAAGGGTAAGAAACAGAATGCTAATAACATACAGAGAGCTTATAAAGCTATATGACCTTTAGCCCCACAAGAAAAACATTTCCTAACAATATAGGCAGTTAAAGACAGTTTTTCTTCCTGTGGTTGTTTTTCTCTCAGTTGATTTCTATCTTGCCTTCTTGACTCTTCTAACAGTCTTCCAGTTATGTCAGTCAATGTAAGTTCATCTCTGTTTAAAACTTCCAGTGAAGACATATAATCATCATAAGTTTCATCCAAAGAAGAAAGAATGATGTAAAGTTGATGCAACTCCGAGAAAATCAGCTCTTTTTCTTGTAGATCTTGTAAAGTCATTTTCTTTCTTTTTTTTAATTAAAAAGGTTTTATTTTTCCAAAAAAAAAAACACATAACAAACAAAACATACAACACATAAATCCATAACAATTTCAAGTGTGTCGGTCGGTCAAAAATCACAGTGCCTTCCCCTCATTATTTATACTCGGTATTACAAAAAGGAAAAACTATAATCATTATTATTAATCCTCTACCATATTATAATCTCTATATTGTTCCAACAGTTCTATCTATCTTTATATTCCATATATTACCAAACTTTTTTTATCTAACCATTGATAGAACATATTCCATATCTTATAAAACTGCTTTTCTTCTTGGTCCCTAATTTCAAATGTTAATCTACTCATTTCAGCACAGTCCAAAATCTTCTTAATCACTTCCTCCTGCATAGATATCTTATCATTTCTCCAATTTTTAGCAAATACAATTCTAGCAGCTGTCAGTACATTAACAATCAAATATTTCAGTTCTTTGTTAAGTGTCTCTGGTACAATTCCCAATTTGAATATCTCGGGTTTCAGGTCTATATGTTGTGTCATTTTTTCCAACCACATGTGGATTTTAGTCCAGTATCTTTTAGCATCAGCGCAAGTCCACCACATGTGGTAGTAGGAGCCGGGTATCTGATGACATTTCCAACACTTATCCGATTTGTCCTTAAACATTCTTGCAATCCTTCTCGGGGATAGGTGCCACCTATAAAACATCTTATACAAGTTTTCTTTATATGCAGTTGACATTGTCATTTTATAATTTATTTATTTATTTATTAATTCGACTTATATGCTGCTCCCTCTCCCAAGGGACTCGGGGCGGCTCACAACTAAAATAGAATACAACAATAAATTACTTAAAAATATATTAAATTAAAGCCGAATTAATATTAGTATTATTATTAAAACCCCAAAATTACATAAACAACCCCAAGGGTCAACACTGCCCAGATTGTAAAAACAGCCAGGTTTTTAGCTCATGGCGGAAGGTGCGGAGATCAGGAGCCAGCCGGAGCTCCAGCGGAAGGAGATTCCATAGAGTGGGGGCCGCCACAGAATAGGCCCTCCCCCGGGTCCCTGCCAAGCGACATTGAGTCGCGGAGGGCACCCCGAGGAGACCCCGTCTGTGCGACCGTACCGGGCGGCTGGTATTTGAGGCTGGGAGAAGTCGTTCTCGTAAATATCCTGGACCCATGCCATGTAGGACTTTGAATGTTAAAACCAAAACCTTGAACCTCACCCGGAGGGCAACCGGAAGCCAATGCAAGCCACGCAGGAGGGGTGTAACATGGGAGTATCGGGAGGCTTCCATCACAACCCGCGCGGCCGCATTCTGCACCAGCTGAAGCCTCCGAGTGGTGCACAAGGGCAGTCCTAAATAGAGAGCGTTACAGTAGTCCAATCGGGAGACAATGAGCGCCTGAGTGATCGTGCGCAGGGCATCCCAGTCCAGGTATGGGCGCAACTGGCGAACCAGCCAGACCTGGGCAAAGCCCCCCCTGGCCACGGCTCCCACCTGCTCCTCCAACTTGAGCCGTGAATCCAGGAGAACTCCCAGGTTCCGTGCCCTGTCCACGGGGGGTAACACCTCCTCCCCCATGACCAAAGATGGAACCTCCGAACTGGACCAAGATGTTGGTATGCACAACCACTCTGTCTTGGCTGGATTGAGACGAAGCATGTTCCTGTCCATCCAGATTCGCACCGCTTCAAACAACGGGACATCACAGAGAGAGCATCACTGATGTGGCCCGGGGTGGAGATGTATAACTGCGTATCATCAGCGTACTGATGATAACTCACCCCGAAGCCACGGATGATCTCACCCAGCGGCTTCATATAAATGTTGAACAAGAGAGGTGAGAGGACAGACCCCTGAGGTACCCCACAAGTGAGAGACCTCAGGGTTGACCTCTGCCCCCCTGCCAACACTGTTTGCGAACGTCCCGAGAGGTAGGAGGAGAACCACCGTAAAACAGTGCCTCCCACTCCCAACCCCCCAAGACGCCCCAACAGGATACCATGGTCGATGGTATCAAAAGCCACTGAGAGATCTAACAGGACCAGGACAGAGGAAAAACGCCTGTCCTGAGCCCTAGAGAGATCATCAATCAGTGCGACCAATGCTGTCTCCATGCTGTACCCGGGTTGGAAGCCCAATTGGTACGGATCCAGGTAGTCCGCTTCATCCAGGAAAAGTGGCAATTGCTGGGCCACCACACTCTCAACAACCTTCGCTAAAAAACGAAGGTTGGAGACCGGACGAAAGTTGTTCAACTCGGCTGGGTCAAGGGCAGGCCTCTTCAGGAGGGGCCTCACCACCACCTCTTTCAAGGCGGCAGGGAACAGCCCCTCCCTTAATGAAGCGTTGACCACTGCCTGGAGCCAGCCGCACGTGACCTTCCTGGAGGCATAAACCAACCAGTAAGGGCACGGGTCCAATAAACATGTGGTGGAACTCAGCTGCTGCATAATCCTGTTCACTTCATCCTCAGAAACAGGATCGAACTCAGTCCAGATTACATTAGCCAGACCACTCGCCTCCCCTTCATCAGACCACTGCAAGTCCGAGTGCAGCCCTTCCCAGATCCGAGCGATTTTGTCCTGCAGATAAAGACCAAATTCCTCAGCTCTACCCCGCAGAGGGTCCGCCCCCCCCCAGTTGTAAGAGGGAGCGGGCAACCCCAAACAGGGCGGCTGGGCAGTTATCTGTGGATGCTATGAGGGCAGAGAAGTAAGATCTCCTTGCCGCCCCCACAGCTACCAGGTAAGTCCTAATATGAGCTCTCAACTGGGCTCGGACGGATCCGGAGTGGGCTGCCCTCCACCTACTCTCTAGTCCCCTTCTACGACGCTTCATCTCCCAGAGCTCCCCAGTATACCAGGGAGCCGGTCGGGATCTGTGCCGAGTAAGGGGATGCATCGGGACAACCCTGTCAAGAGCCCCCGCAGCCGACTGTTGCCAGGCGGCTGCAAGGACCTCGGCAGGGCTGTGGGTGAGGGATGTAGGAAAGAACCCCAGTTCTGCCTGGAACCTCTCAGGGTCCATCAGGCGCCTGGGGCAGAACCATCTAAGTGGCTCCTCATCCCAGCGGTGTGGGGTGGCTTGATGGAAGACCAGCCTTAGGAGATAGTGGTCTGACCATGGAACAGGGTGGGTTGCAATAACACCATCCCCCAGGCCACTATGCCACCGCTCCGAGACAAAAACTAGGTCGAGCATATTGCCCCCCCCCGTGAGTTGGGCCTTCTATTAACTAGGTCAGACCCATGGACTCCATGGAAGCCATGAATTCCTGGGCCAGCCCGACCCCCACCCAGGGAGGGCAGATTGAAGTCCCCAGAACCATAAGCTCAGGGAACTCCACCGCCACCTTCGAGACGGCATCGAGCAGCCCAGGCAGGGCGCTGATACACAGCTGGGGACAGTTTGTAAGCAGCACGCCCATCCGACCATTAGGCCCAAACCTCATGAGGAGGGACTCACACCCGCCTATCTCCGGAGCAGGGACCTCCCTTGGAAATAGGGTCTCCCGAATAACCACAGCCACCCCTCCACCCCTTCCCTGGGGTCGAGACCGGTGCATAACCCGAAAACCTGGGGGGCAGATATCAACCAGAGGGACTCTGCCCTCTGGCCCCAACCAGGTCTCGGTGATACAGGCCAGGTCCGTGGCCTCCTCCTCAATAACCTCCCGGAGGTTAATTCTGATCCCATAGTGTTTGCCATCTCTCTAAATCTATGCCATAACCAAAATTTCCCCCCCAAGCAATCATTGTTTCCTTAACTTGATCCTCTTCCATTCTAACTGACCATAGAGTTTTTAAATCACTTTTTCATTCGTATCCATCAAAATTTTATCTAGTTCAGTTTGCTTTTTAAAAATACCTTCAGTCCTAACATCCTCATCATATCTGGATTGTATTTGCAAATATGAAAACCAATTCATTTTTATTCCTTGTTCTTGTAATGTTTGCATCGATTTGAGTTCACCCTTTTCATTTAGAATCTCTCCATATCTAATTGTTTGTTCCTTCTTATATATTATTGGATATGAAAAAGCTTCTATAGTAGATACCCATAATGGAATTAGTATATAATGTTGTTTTCTAATTTTTTCCCAATTTAAAAATAAAGCTTCTCGAACATGGTGTCTTCTAAAATATCCTTGTTTTTTAGTTCCCTTATACCATAAGAAAGCATGCCATCCTAATAACAAATCGGGACCTTCTAAAGTTAATAATCTATTATTTCTCAATGTTATCCTTTCTTTCACCCACATCAAACTTGCAACTTGATAATACAATTCCCAATTAGGTAGTGCAAATCCCCCTCTTGACCTTGCATCTTGTAATAGCTTAAGTTTAATTCTTGGTTTTTTGCCCTGCCATATAAATTTTGATGTGATTTTATTTAAATCTTCAAAGTACTCTTTCCCAAGTCTAACTGGGATTGTCTGAAATAGATATAAGATTCTAGGTAGAACATTCATCTTAACTGTTTGTTTTATAATTTGTTTTAGTAATTTGGCTTGTTGGGTTTAATTCTATTTTAGGTAATTATTTATTGTGTTGGTTTTAATTGTGAGCGGCCCTGAGTCCGTTCGGGAGAGGGGCGGCATACAAGTCAAATTAATAAATAAAATAAATAAACTGTCGATATTCTGCCAATAAGAGATAGTTGCATATTTTCCCATCTTTCAAAATCTGTCGCTATCTGCTGTTTGAGTTTTATATAATTATCTTCTTTCAATGTACTGCATCTTGATGTTATATATATTCCCAAATATTTAACTTTATTTGCAGTCTGTATCTCTAGTAAATCTTCTAGGTCTTTCTTACGTTTTACTAACATATTCTTTGTTAGAATCTTTGTTTTGTCTTTATTAATTTTTAAACCTGCCACCATTCCATATTTTTCTATTTGCTCTATCAGCTTAGATGCTGATTTAAATGGGTCCTCTAATATGAATACCAAATCATCTGCAAACGCCTGTAGTTTATATTCTTCTTTTTTAATTTTCATTCCTTTTATTTCTTCATCTTCTCTAATAGCTCTATTCAGCATTTCTAGTGTTAAGACAAACAGCAGGGGCGACAGAGGACATCCTTGTCTAGTTCCTTTTCTTATCTCTATGGATTCTGTCAATTCTCCATTTACCAATATCTTCGCTGTTTGGTTGTTATATATTGTCTCAATAGCCTGTATAAAGTTTTTTCCAAAGCCCATTTGCATCATTTGCAACATCATAAATTGCCAATTCACATTATCGAATGCTTTTTGAGCATCTAAGAACATCAATGCCATCTGTTTTTCAGGGTGTGCTTCGTAGTACTCCAAAGTATCTAAAATTATTCTCACATTTTGCTTAATTTGTCATTTTGGCAAAAATCCATTTTGATCTGTGTGGATAAATTCATTTAAATACCTTTTCATTCTTTCTGCCAATATTGAGGCAAAAATTTTATAATCTGAATTTAGCAGTGAAATAGGTCTATAATTTTTAACTTGTTGTAGGTCCATTTCTTCTTTAGGTATAAGGGTGATATAGGCTTCCAACCATGTTTCAGGTATTCTCTTTTTTAGTAACACTTCATTCATCACTTCTAGAAGGGGAGTACTTAACACTTCCTGGAAGGTCTTATAAAATTCGGTAAGCCATCTGGCCTGGTGCTTTCCTGTATTTTGTTTCTTCAAAGCTTCTGTCAATTCCATCATGGTTATATTCCCTTCTAACATTATTTCAATGTCTTTAGGTATCTGTGGCAGTCTTGTCTTTTGTAAATACTGTTTAATTTTTTCTTCTGGAATATCTTCTTGAGAGTACAGTTTTTCATAATAGTCTCGAATAATTTTTTTCTTTTTGTCGTTCCCATGTTGTATATTCCCTTTTCCATCTATTAATTGGCTAATTTTCTTTGTTTCTCTTTCCTTTCTAATTTTATAAGCTAACCATCTTCCTGGTTTATTAGCATTTTCAAAGTAATTTTGTTTAGTGCCTTTAATCTTTTGAGCAACATCTTCTTTATCCATTAAAACCATTTTATGTTTAATCATATCCATTTTCCTTTTAATATCTTTCCCTTGCAGTGATTGTTGTAATTCTTTTTCCAATTTCATGAAGTCATCTTCCAATATTTTAAATGTCTTTTTCCGTTTAATATTTCTTTTCCTTGTGTAGTCAATTGTCAATCCTCTTGTATAGGCCTTCGTGTCCCAATGAGTTTGTAGTATGTATCTTCTTTTCTGTTTTCCTTGAAGAAAAAGGTAAGTTCTGTCTCAATTGTCTTTTTAAATTCTTCTTTTTTCAAAATCATATTATTTAATGTCCATCTAGATCTTCTCCTCTGTCCTTTCCAAGCAACTATCAGTGGATTGTGATCTGCCCAGGTCCCACTTTCAATTTGAATTTTCTCTATATCGGAGAGCATATCTGCAGATGCCCATACCATATCTATTCTTGACCATGATTCATGTCTATTTGAATAAAAAGTAAATTCTTTATTTCCAGTATTTCTCTCTCTCCATATATCTTTAATATTCATTTCTTCTATCATTTGAAAAAAGGACTTAGGCAGCTTTCTTCTAGTTTTCTTTTTAGTTCTCTCAGATTTGTAGTCAAGCTGATCATTAATTATCCCTTTAAAATCTCCCGTCAAAAAAATATTTGCATAGTCTAATTCAGTCACTTTTTGGTATAATTTCTTATAAAATTCTTCTTGATTCTCACTTGGTGCATATATTGCTATCAAAAGCATTTTAGTGTTGTTTATTATCTCCACCATTAAAATCCTCCCATCTTCATCTGTATAAATCAATTCTGCAGTAATTATATCTTTAATATACAAGACCACTCCTCTCTTTTTGCATTGAGCCAATGATATAAATAACTTTCCTTTTTTGTCTCAATACATATTCATGTTGTTTTTTAATGTGAACTTCTTGTAGGCAAATTATATCAAGTTTTAGTTTCTCTAATTTATGAAATATTTTCCTTCTTGTAGCAATCAAATTAAGTCCATTTATATTCATCGAAATCAGTTTTTTTCCCTTCCATTTTAGGTCTTGTATATAGGTTTTGTTGTTCTAGTCATTCTCTCTTCTCTTCGTTCTCTAGGTAGACCACCTACTGCTCCAAGTTGTTCCTCTTCTTCACTTGTTGCTACACATTCCTTTGGAAGTTCCACAATCAGCTCCTCTTGTCTTCCATTTCCATCCTTTCCTCTAAAATATTCATCATAAATGAATTGCGCTCTGTCCACTGTATCAATTCTATGTCTTTGTTCCTGCCACACGAACAGAAGGCCTTCTGGTATTAACCATCTGTAATTTACACCTCTCTTCAACTGTTCTTTGGATAAGAATGCATATTCTCTTCTCCTCTCTCTTATTCTTCTTGGTACCTATTTCAATACCATAATATCTTTATTATTGTGCTTCAATGTCTTATCTCTAGTTGCTTGTAGTATTTGTGATTTAATGCTCTTCTTAGTTAACCTAATATGGATTTCTCTTGGGAGTTTATTCCTCGTTGCATACCTTGTGTAGACTCGAAATATTTCATCTATTCCATCCCTCATCTTCTCTTCAGTTGTTTCTAACAATTCTGCCAAAATCTGTGTCATTTTCTCCAACAAGTTTTCACCCTTCTCTTCCTCGACATTTTGGAATCTCAAATAGAATCCCGATCTATCAACTTCACTTCACAGTGATTCATTATGGTCACTCTCAACTTCACTTAATCTGGTGTTGAAGCTCTTCATTTCCTTATCTCTTTGTTCTTGCTGCTCTTCAACTTTCTTCATCCTCTCACCATATTTCTCCATTGTTTGCTGTAAAACCTTTATATTTTCATCTGTCTTGTCTAACTTCTGTTTGATTTTCTGTGTTCTTTTTCCAATCTCATGTACTGCTTGTAATATCTTCTGCATTGTATCTTCTTTCTCTTTTTCCTTTTCTTGCTGTGATGTTGTCGATGTGGAATTGAAGATCTTCTACTCGTTGTTGCAGAGATTGTCAACACCAATTCCAAAAAAGGAAAAAAAAGGGAATGGAAGCCAATAATAAAAAGATAAAAATTAGTAATATAAGAAAGGAGAGGAACGATCCTACTCAAAAAGAAAAAAGAGAAAAATAGTAAAAAGAAGAAAAAGAGGGATTCAATAACATGTCAATGATATATCAATAATTTGAAGAAAAGGGTAAGAGTTTAAAAACTAAGAAAAGAGTGTATAAATAGAAAACTTAAATTTAAAAAGGAAAAAAGGGAAAGAAAAAAGAAGGGATCCAATAGATAACTGTCTTGCTTCCAATGTAGAAAATGAAAAGCCAACTCTCAAAAGAGAAAAGACTAAAAATTGAAAAATAGGAAGATATCAATAAAAAAGTTAAAAAATAAAAAGTAATAAAATAGTAAAGTATCCTTTAAGAATAACAAAATATATTTTTAGGGGCTCCAATTATAAAAAATTAAGTTCCAAACAATAGAAAACCTTGGCAGGAAGCAATATCACTCTTTATTCCACTGCCATTATGCAAAGTCCAAAGCTTAACAATTGAAAGAGGAGAAATTCCAGCTCTTCTGTTTTTTGCCTCTCAAAGAATTCCAGTTCTTTTATTTTAAAACTCTCCAAGGTCGCTTTATTCTTCAATTCCAAACTGCAGGCTCAAAGATATTCCAAAAGCACCTATCCAGCACTTTCTAATCAACAGAGCCTTGGATACAGTCCTTGCAAATGTATATGTTTGTATAAGATAGTGAGCCTCTAGGTAGCAATATTGTATCTCTCAGCCAACTTTCACTTCCTTGCCAGATAGCTCCCAAAATATATCACTTCCTATCTCATTCAAAACAAGAAGGACAAAAAAAGCCTCAGCAGCCATTTCTTATATGCAAAAAATGAAAAGTAACCAAGTCAAAATAACCAAATTACATTAGAGCCCCCAGTGCCAAAAAAAAGGAAAAAGAAAAAGGAGACAAAGTTCAAAAAATATAAAAGGTATTCAAAAACTCCCAAGAAGAAAAAGTGAAGGGAAAAGTCTTTAAAGCCATAAAAAGAAAGAAGAAACAAAACTCTTTACTTTCAAGCCTGATCTCTTCCGCCACCTAGTCCATCTCGCACTCAATTTCACACCATTAAAATTACTAGGGTGTTCCCAAAGGGTTAACAACAAAATGATCTCACCGACCGACAAACTTCTTCCGATCTCATTCCTCCGGAGCTGTCACAGCTTCTTCAGCCCAATGGCTGCCTCAGCACGTTTTGGGTAGAGGGGCTGTCCTGGATCAACCAGGGACTTTGCAACGTCCCTGGGATCAACAGGAGGCGCCCCCAACTTTCACCAACCCTACAAGTCAGTTTAGATCCCGGGGGACCGTCCCAAAGCAGCAGTATTGGGGGTGATCTCAGAAGTCGAGATCACCTCTGTCTCGCGGTGACACCAGCTCCGCCCATCTCCCGTAAAGTCATTTTCATAAACTCCAAATGAGCTAACATATCGCCACCTTTTATAAGATGGGCTCTAAACAGTTTACGTGTAAGGTATATGCATGCACCCACACTATCTCGAACATAAATCCTCTTCAAAATGTCCCAATATCTAGCAGCAAATTCTTCACCACGAATATGGACTAGCTGATGATCACTCAGTGTCAGTCCAATTATATTAAGAGCCTTTTCATTATCCCAGTTAAAGTCAGCTATTTTCTTTTTATCTTCATCATTCAATGGGTCCGAAGTTGTTACATCCGGTGGACTATTAACTACAGTCCATAATCCGTCTTTACGCAGAAGTAGGCTGCACTTCATAGACCAGGAAACATAGTTTGTTCCATCCAACCAGGTTATCTGAGATATACTGGTTGACTGTTCTTGTGCCATTGGTAGTTTAACAATACACCACAATCAGCTTTCTGAATATGAAACTGTATATTCACACTGATTCTCAATATCTCTCTAGGCCCATAATCAATGTTATGATATGTACAGAACCCTTGAGTAACAAAGATATGCACATGGAAACATTTATGAGAATAGTTGTGAATAAATATTCAGCCACACACAGATACACTGAATTAGGTTTAAGTTTACTTTAAGAAATAGCACAGTCTGATAAACAGTCCAAGTCATAAATGTTTAACAGTCCAAATAATATCCAGTTACATAGCCTTCTTAACAGTTGCAAGTTGTTTTCAATAAACAAAAATATCAAAGTATAAACAGCATACATACAACAGAATGTCAGAGAAACACAGAATGTCAGAGAGCATGTCAGAGAGAACAAGCTATGATCTCTAGCTCCCTCTTATGGTGATACAATCAACCAGTCGGAATCAATACAGTGATTCTGTCTTAAAGACACAAACACATATTGTTGGTTTATATATTGCCAACCCAACTAGTTGGTTTACAGAAACCTAAGAAGTACCATCATTGTTATTGTTTCATTCTTCAACATTCTTTCACTGAAAATGTGGATAAAACCTCCAAAGAAATTATTGGCTTATTTGTCAGAACTGGTATATACGGAAATTTGGCTTATACACCTAAGAACATAAAGAACCAAACTGAAGCCATTTTGTGTTCACTATCTGAACTTTTTAAAAATCAGAACATTTATGCAACGTGTTTACTGCTAAAGAGTTATGCAGAATTGTGAAATATCCTGTCCTTGGCTTAGTTTACTGGGGCATATTATGTAATCTGTTAAATGTGCCCAACCTATATTACTAAAAAGGAGTGTCTCCTTTCTCTAAAACATGTTTAGGGGTTAGGGGTCCAGTACTGGAGTATCTTATGTAATAAAGCATCCTATGGGCTCTGGATTTTCGTAGTCTGCTAATTTATTTTTGATATATTATCTCAGACCTTAATGTGTAAAAATGTTTCACCTTCTCTACTAAACAATTCTATTCATTTTATATGGAAAATGGGAGCCCTGATCCATTGTAAGGAATGAACATTAACTTCAGTATTTCAATTTTCAATTGCCAATGTCTCTTCAATTATTTTTATTAGCATTTGCTCATTTGAAAAAAGTTGAAACTCCAAATGAACCACTTATTCTCTCAAAAACAAAATAAATGTATCCTACAGAAATCACTGTATTTTTTTAACTAGGCCAAAACATCAAGGACAGTAAATAAAGGAATTTAAATCCAGGAACAATTAAAGTATATATCTGGTTATAAGGTAACTCTTCAACCCCAGGGAGATTGGAACAAAGGGATAATAATAGCTCCTCAGATTCATTGCTTCAAGTTTCCTCCCTCATCTCTTCTTTTCCAGAACATCTGTTCAATACTAATGATAGTCACTATACAAAGTTGCAAACACATTGAACTTCAAATAGAAAATGGTGGGATTTCTGATTAGGTGCATTGTCAGACCTAAACCTTGGATGAATCATTGAATGAACCACCGAAAAACAAGCTTCCTTATGGATAGGAGGCAGAAATATTTTCACCATGACAAATGTCTGAAGATGTTGTTCCTTCTGATGCTCTTAGTGCGGAAAGTAGTTACTCTGAGCTGCCCTGCAGGTAATATGTTCCCTGTTCTCCATGAATGGTACCAACCTGGTGATCTCATCTTGGGTGGGATGGTGTCTCAGATAATTCACAACGTTTTTGGAATTGAATTTAAAAAACATCCTTCTCTAAAACGTTATGATTTGCCACTGTAAGGATTCTTTCTTTCCATTCATGTTCTAATCTTAGCCAGATCTCCTAAAACTGCTTCTGTGACTAATAGTTCTTTGAGAATAAATGCATGGTTTTTTAAAATATAAACTTACTCTTGCTTCTTTGTCTTTCAAACTTATCTGATTGTGGGAAAACAAATCATTTCATTGTGTTAAAATCTTACTCATGAAATGCATGAAATTATGCTGCAAGAAATCTTTTGGAGAACATTTAGTGAGTATAATTATCTAGTCTGTGCAGTCACTCCTCACATAATTTACATATATTAAAAGACTGATACTTGCTGGCTGTATTCTATTTTATGCCAATTTAATCAAAATAAATGTCATAGCTTGAAAAAAATCACAACTTTGTTCTATACATATTTGTTGCAAATCATGTAAATGCTGCATATGGTTCTCTTTGGGAGAGCATTTAAATAGTGTAAGATAACAAAAATTATCCAGGCTGCAGTCACTCCTTGCATAACTTACATATATTAAAAGAGTGATACCTGCTGGTTGAATTCTATTTTTGCCAAACTGATAGAAATAAATGTGATACTTTTGGGGGGGGGGAACATTAACTTTGTTAATGTTCTATACTTATTTGTTGCAAAACAGGGAAACACTTTACATAGTTGAAAACTATACAAATTATTGAGTGTTTTACAAAGACTCTCATCTTCTAATTTACAAAAGAGACAGAAGTTGTTGTTACTCATATATTAGTGCTTTCACCATAAAAGTATTGTCAACTTATTTTGTTCAATGGGAGTGTTTAAACTATTTGCAGTGTAATAACCAAATTCTACCAGCATGCCCTCGCCTTGGCCTTTGCTGTGAAGGAGATCAATGAGGACTCCCAGATCTTACCTAACATCACTCTCGGGTTCCACATCTGTGACAGTTACTACAACCCAAGGATGACCTATCGCACCACTCTGGACCTGCTTTTCAAATCCCAGGAATTTGTCCCAAACTACAAATGTGATAGCCAGAAGAATATCATGGCTATCATTGGGGGACTAGGTCCTGATACATCATCCTTTATGGCAGAAAGTATACATGTCTACAAAATTCCACAGGTAGATTGTGGTGGAGTGAAAGAGAAATTTCTTTTCCAATTAATAGTAGATACTAGTTGTTTACCATGCCTTTCTGCAGGAATTCAATTAAGCACACTTTAATCACCCCTCTTCTGCTTTACCCACAATTCAATAGACTGGATCAAGGTAATCTAATTAAATCAAAATATTTTATTACAATCATACATGTATTTTGAGAGCCGACCAGCAATAGGTCACAACTCATCTTACTACAATTTGCCTGGTGTATGATAAAAGTAGTTTAGTGTAAAACTCAACTTTTTTTTCTTAGCAATTGTTGAAGGATTTGTGTGATAGGGGCAGCTAGTATTTTGCCATGCCTTCCATGCAGATTTCAATTTTGCTCTCTTTTCTCTTCCTTCTGCAATTATTCCCACAACTCAATACGTTGGCTCAAAATAATCAGTCAAGAAAATCAAAATATTTTATTACAATCATAGATTAGAAAATTTAAATTTAAATCACAGTACAAAATTAATCTCATTTGAGAAGGTAACCTGATGTTTTGGATTGACTACTATCTGTGGTGAAATTTGGAGCTGTGTGAAGAGGAGGATAGAAAAGGCTGGCTAGCACATAGAACATAGAATAACAGGGTTGGAAGTGATCTTGGAGGTCACCTTGTACAACCTCCTCTTCGAGGAGGAGACTCTATACCATTTCAGATAAATCACTGTCCAATGTCTTTTTGAAATCCTCCAGTGATGGAGCACCCACAACTTCTGAAGGCAAGTTGTTCCATTGGTTAATTGTTTTCACAGTTAGGAAATTTCTCCTTAGTTCTAGGTTGCTTCTCTGTTAGTTGCCATCCAGTGTTTCATGTCTTGCCTTTTGGTGCTTTGGAAAACAGTCTGACACCCTCATCCTTGTAGGAGTCCCTCAAATATTGGAACACTGCTATCATATCTCATGGTTTTAGGGATGATTTCCTTTCAGCCACTTCCTGCCCATCCCCAACTCAAAGCTATCAGCATTTTCACTGCTGCCCTCAACTCAGCTCTGTATTCCAACAAGCTACCCAACAATAGGTGACAAGTCCGCTTGGTAGTCTTGGTTGGGTCTGATAACTGAATTTAAAATTCAGATGATTTGCCTGGAAATTGTTGGGGCTATTTGGTACTTTTGGAGATCTCTATAATAATTGTAGTAAATGAAGACATGATTAACCCTTGCTATTCCTTCAGAATCTCATGGGCATAGTCTTCCATGTGTAAGTATTTTTTATCTGCTACAAATAAGGGAAGAAGGTAATCCAGTAAGTCTAGCTCTTAAAAATCCTTTCCTTAGGCTAAGAAGAGATCACAAGCTCAGATTTTAGCAAGTTTCCAGAAGTTCTAAAGGAATGAACATATTGTAACTCTGTATTCAGAAACTTAATATGGTTGTGTTGTAAGTAAATTTCAGATGAGAAAATATTTCATCAAAATTTTAGTTGTTCCTCTTTTTCATCAAATGTCATAATCTACATAGAATTGGACAAATGTTCAATGTAGGGAGAGTTTCATTAAGTTTCTAACTGGAAGTCTTCTTCACACTTTCCCCATTATTTTCATGAATAACAAGTTTCTCTTTTTCATTTTTATAGTTGACTTATGGTTCTTTTGGCCAAGAAGACTTTCCAATTACTGAGTTATTTCAAATGTATTGCATGGTCCCAAAAGAGGAGCATCAGTACTCTGGACTTATACAACTTCTCCTCCATTTTGGATGGACATGGATAGGAGTCTTTGCTTTTGAAAATAAGGAAGAACATCTTTTGAAGAAACTGAAGCCATTGCTTTCACAGAACGTGGTCTCTTTAGCTTTTACACAAAAAATTCCACAATATCTTGACTTGGAAGACTTGCCCGAATTGTCTAATTCAATCTCAATTATTACCGATAAACTGAAAGATCGAAAAGCGTATGTTTTTGTTGTCCATGGGGAATCCATCACAATAGTGTGGCTAAGAACTATCATATTTCTACATGATCCTGAAAATAAAGAGAGTGCATTATTTAGGAAGGTTTGGATCCTGATGAATCCAATTGATTTCATCCTGATGGGATTTCAAAGGAGTTGGGATCTCCAGTTATTCCATGGGGCTCTTTCCTTTGCTGTGCATTCAAGAGATATTCAAGGCTTCGAAGAATTTCTTCAAGTCATCAAACCTTCAACCCACAAAAATGGATTTCTTCAAGAAGTTTGGCAACAATTGTTTAATTGTCTGTTTTCAAAGGCAGACTTACCTTCATTGGTCAATGAAACTTGTAGTGGGGAAGAGAATTTGGAGAATCTGCCTGCACCTCTGTTTGAATTTCAGATGACTGGCCAAAGCTACAGTATCTACAATGCTGTTTATGCAGTGGCACATTCTTTGCATGAGGCAGTGAGATCAAAATCCCAACTCAGAGAGATTCAAAGGGTTGAATTCCAAAATCTGCTGCCTTGGCAGGTAATCTTTCCATGCCATACCTATCTTGTATGTCAATGATTATCCACAATCATCCACAATCTAAAGTAGCTTATTTACCCTGGTCTATGGTTTCAAATCAAAAGAGAGACGAAGAAAGCTATTAGTTTTATAAAATAAGAGGATGAACATAAACCATGTATTTCCTAATTTCAGTATTGTCAATGGGATTTACTGTATGCACCAATTTTCATTGTATAAACAACTTTTCACCTCCACTTAGAATTGGCCTGTCTTGTGAATTTATCCAACTGGGTTCAAGAAGAATTCAATTGCCTTGTGTCTGAAGGCAGTCTTTCTTCTTTTTGTGCACAAAAACTTCCATTTCTGAAGTGTAGACATTACACTTTTCTTATTAGCTTGTGAATAATGGTTCTCATCAGAGCTATAGTGCTGCAGTGGTTATAAACAGGACTGTAGCCTACTTATGTGGACTGCCAGTTGCCAGCCATTCAGCACTTTGATTCCCATGGCTCAAGGTTGACTCAGCCTTCCAGTCTTCTGAGGCTGGTAAAATTAGGAGCCTAATATGGGCAATATGCTGACTCTCTAAACTGCTGAAAAAGCAATGTGAAGCAGTGTATGTTTAAGTATCCCAAATAGTGCTTTTTCAAAATGCAATTGGACTTCCTAGTTATTCTTTGAAGATGTTTGCTTCTCATCCAAGAACTTCTTCAGCTCTGACTGGATGGTAGGGAATGGGAGGAGTTATACTCTTTGCAGACAGCCAGTCATTTCTATTTTTCTAATGAGTAGTTAAGGTCACCTGGAGGTTTATCTGAATCATGAAGGTCCCCTGAGTGGTTCAACTGAGTATGGAGCAGTGATGGGATTCAATTTTTTTTACTACCAGTTTGTGGGCATGGCTTGGTGGGCATGGCAGGGGAAGGAAACTGTAAAATCTCCAGTCAGAGGTGGTATTTGCCAGTCCTACTCAAAATTTCCGCACCGGTTCTCTAGAACTGATCAGAAGCTGCTGAATACCACCTCTGGTGTAGAGCCTTATTGGAACTGTTGAAAGGACTGTGTTGTAGACTGGAGATAAATGATGTCGTATCCCTCCACCTCTGTTGAAAGAGAGCTGTTCAATTTTGACCTAGATGGCCTCTTTAACCCCTCTTTTAAACAAGTGGTCCTCTCTGTCCAAATGTAGACTTTGCTGTCTTCAAAAGAATGGTCTGTGTCTTTTGAATGCTGATGGACTTCTGAATCTAGTCCTGATGGGTTTGTTCTCCTATGTTATGCCATGTGTTTATGAAGTGTTGTTTTGTTTCCCCAATGGACAGATCTGCACATGGCTCACTGCATTGTACTGGATATACCATGTTGCTCAATTTATGTCTGGATGTTTTATCCTTCAGATGGTAAGTTTCTGCCTTCGTGTTTACTTGGGTTTGAAGTGCAGACTTCAAACATTGGAGATATTATTTTGGCTGAAGATC
>CM019155.1:145862709-145892637 GCA_009733165.1 Naja naja
ACCCAAAATAACACAGGATGCCACCACCAATCTCCTTCACCAGACTCAAACCCAAGCCCACGCCACAGATGAAAGGCAACCACCATCCAGAAACCAGACCATGGCTGCAACACCAGCTGCTACACCCCGCTCCAACCCCCAAACTAAGCAAACTGACACACGCTATAAACACATAGCCAGACCTCAAACTCGGAGCCAAACCAAGGCCCAGAATGCCACATCACAGCCTTCCACCCAGGATACTACATCACAGAACTCAGGAGATCACAACACAAAACATCAGGAGGTTGCAACACAGACAACAACCCAGGAGATTACAGCACCACACCCAGGACGTCACAACAATAGAACTCAGAAGGTCATCACACAGCCCATTACCCAGGTCGTTACAACACAAAGGGCTGAGAGACACACAGCCACCTCAGCCACACAAGTTCAGCCATCCAATCTCATACACTCCACAAACTCAAAAAGCAACACATCCAACTCTGGAGTTTAAAGGAGAACAGCCACGGTCACACTTCTCCCAGGAGAACGAAGCTGAAGACACCAGCCTGAAGATGACGGATGAGATTTCGTAACGTTGCAAGTATTTCAATCTTACACGGGACAAGACCGAATACACCAAGACCTACATACCTTTACCCGTGAAAATTCACGATATATATATATATATATATATATATATATATATATATATATATATATATATATATATATATGTAGGTCTTGGTGTATTCGGTCTTGTCCCGTGTAAGGTTGAGAATACCTTGGCAACGCGACGAAATCTCATCCGCCATCTTCAGGCTGGTGTCTTCAGCTTCGCTCTCCTGGGAGAAGTGTGTGACCGTGCTGTTTCTCCCTTTAAACTCCAGAGTTGGATGTGTTGTTGCTTTTTGATTGGTTTGTGGAGTTGATGTATGCAGATTGGATGGCTTTTTTCTGAGACCTTGTGTGGCTGACACCAGCCTGAAGATGACGGATGAGATTTCGTCAAACGCTGCCAAGGTATTCTCAACCTTACACGGACAAGACCAATACACCAAGACCTACATACCTTTTTCCGTGAAAATTAAAACATATATATATATATATATATATATATATATTTGTTTACGATCTCTCCTCTCCTCCTCCTCTCTCTCTCTCTCTGCCTCTCAAAACAATTGAGTCTCAGATGATAAAATCTGGCTAAAGGAAATTTGTCAGGTCTCAGGATGTCAAATACCTTTGTATTAATGAAGAACAAACAATGTAGAATGAGTTTAGATATGGTCCAAATTTAGTTGTCTAGTTGTTTAAAATAGTGAATATAAATTATATCTGAATCAAATTTTATATTGTCAATACCTTGTTTTGATTTTGATATGTTAAGTGCTGTTGTTTTGTTTTCCCCCTGGAAGTAACATTAAATTAATACTAGAACAGACCTGTGTCTTTCTCTGAAATATAGATTATCTATATTCTAAGCGTACTTATTTGATATTTGTTAAAGCAATGGGAAGAATGAATAAGTGAAAGTTAAATATACTGAGAACAACTTATAAAAAGAATGTAGTACATTATGTGTTCTTTCTAGCTATTGAAAATTGCCAAGAAGGGAGGATAAGAAACCAACAGCTTGTAACCTTAATCTATCGTGAAGTTATCTGAAAAGAGTGGAGCCCAGAAGAGTTCAATCCAGAACTTGATTTATTGATCACAAAGAGTAAAAACAAATAAATAGTTTCAAAAAAGCATACCAAAAGCCTGTGCTTCTTTTAAGAGTCCTTAGAGTCCATAAACTTTAATGATCATCTATATGACTGGAATTCCAAGAGTCCTTTCCTCAGAAAGGGGAGGAAAAGCACTTCCAGCTAAGAAGTTGTTGCTTGCCAGAACTGAACAGAACTAGCCAGAACTGTCAGGGGCTTGGAACTTGGAACTGCCTAACTGCCAACAAGGCAGCTCCTTATATACATCTGAACCAAGTGAGGCGGAGCTAAGAGAAGCTGGTAGATCCAAACTACAGCTGTGCTGTGATTGGCTCATTTGAACTTTCAAATCTGAGCCAGTGGAAAGAGCACAGCAACTATGTAGAAATTCCTTCCACAAAAATATTTGACAAAAAAGAGTAGACAGCCTGCTATTGTTATATTTCATATTATTATGTAATGTTATCATTATTATTATAGACACTATTATTTTTATCAAAGATTTTATCAAGATTTTATATAGGATTGTGATTATTAAAATTCATTATTGCCTATTCCAAATGATGTGCTCATTTTGCTACATTTTCATACAGTCTCCAAGATTATTTAACTTAAACATTTTTTCCTCTGAATATATTGAGTTAACAAGATTTTGAGCATCTATCTCTTTATCTTCTTAGAATATTTGAGATATTTACTTTAAGGATGCCTAAAAGTTTGTAGCTTCCAGTTCCTAGCTTTTATAGTTTCACTCATAAACCACTGTATAAATATGGGAAAAAGCTAATGAATACTTTATAGACACGTATTTAGCACAGTATCATAGGGAATCCATTTTGGATTGATTGGTCTTCTTTGAAATATGAAGGTTAGAAAATCTTGGAACATTTAACATAGGTTTAACTGCGTTTTCTAAAACAGTTTTTATGAAGTGTCAAAGCCATTCACACTCCATCCACCAATATATTTCTAGTTTGCCCTATTATGCAATTTTAATAACGTTCCAATTTAAGGATATTGTATAAAACATAGTCTTCCTTCTCTCTCTTCCCTTGATAGAAGTATACAGTGGCCATTGACCATAATAAATTTTCATTTTATTTGATTTTATTTGGATGTGACTCCCACTAACTTTTTGGATGAGATATGCACTGTCTAATATAATACTACACCAGGCTAAATATGTATGTATGTATGTATGTATGTATGTATGTATGTATGTATGTATATGTGTGTGTGTGTATACACACACACACACACATATATACATACATATATACATGTATATGTATGTATGTATGTATTTGTTTTCTTATGTTTTTGCAGGTATTTATATGTATGGTATTTAGGTTTCTTCAGGTATTTTCCCACGTGTTAATAGTTGTGCTTTTATAGCAACGTTTCAGCAGAATCCCATCTGCCATCTTCAGGCTTCTGTATTGGGTTCTTTTTTTAATCGTGTGTCTCAGGCTTGGCCAGCCTTTGTCTGTTTGAATTTGGTTTTGGCCCTGTGTTTTATTTGAATGGTCCTCTTTTCATCCCTATTGGCTGGGAGTCTAGGTCTGTGTTCTTTGGTCCTCGAGTTGCTGTGTTCTTGATTGGCTGGCAACATTGTGTTTTGTGTATTGGGGGTGTGTTTCTGTTGGAGGTTTTGGGGAGGTTGTTTGTGTCCAGGTGTTTGTTTGTATTGTGGTATAGAGATCCTTTTGTTTGTGAGTGCAGGCTTCCAGATGATTGATAGTCTGGTGGAGTCATCTCTTTTATCATACTATTAGGTCTTTTATCAATTTCTATGGCTTCTCTGATGACAAAACTGACAAAATCAGCAAAATGCTATGCAGACATCACATCAAGACTGCCTTCAATACAGACAAAAAAATAGCAGCAATACTAAGAAACCCCAAAGACAAAATTGACCTAGAAAACCAAGGCATATATGAAGTACCCTGCGCATCATGCCCTGCCACATACATAGGACAAACCAATAGAAAAATAAGTACCCGCCTTGAAGAACACAAGAATTCAATAAAAAAGCTGGAACACACTTCCTCACTAGTCCAACATATGAAAGCCACAGGCCATAGCATCGACTTCAATGGCACCAAAACCATAGCTCCTATAGAAAACCCCAGAATCATCAGAGAACTCATAAAGAGGAATTAGAACATCCTTTAATATTTGTGGCTTTGTGAAATTGCTCACCAAAAAGAAGAGATATATAGTTTGCTATACATAGGAGACATAGAAATCATTAATTAAATCATTAATGAGGGAGCACCCACAACTTCTGGAGGCAAGTCATCCCACTGATTAATTTTTTTCACTGTCAGGAAATTTCTCCTTAGTTCTAGGTTGCTTCTCTCCTTGATTGGTTCCCATCCATTGCTTCTTGTACTACCTTCAAGTGCTTTGGGGCATAGATTGACCCACTTCTTCTTTGGGGCAGCCCCTTAGACATTGGAAAAGTGCTGTAATAACTATTATTTGCTATCGTATGATATGATTACTATTGTATCACATCATAGTGTATTATATCATAGTATATTATATCATATAATATCACAGGAGGAAGGTGTGTTAGATATCTTCTCTGCCTTGAGTTATTTCAAAAAATAGTACAAATCAGAATACAAATAAAATAAGTAAAAAAATAACTAATATTTGGATGGGTAGATTATTAAACTCAAGACAATATCTAATGAAAATTTTGAAATATCAGTACCATCATTGTTATTGTTTCATTCTTCAACATTCTTTCACTAAAAATGTGGATAAAACCTCCAAAGAAATTATTGACTTCTTTGCCAGACCTTAATGTGTAAAAATGTTTCACCTTCTCTACTAAACAATTCTATTCATTTTATATGGAAAATGGGAACCCTGCTCCATTGGAAGGAATGAACATTAACTTCAACACGTGAAGCTATTTTCAATTGCCAATGTCTCTTAGATTATTTTTATTAGCATTTGCTCATTTGAAAAAAAGTTGAACCTCCAATTGAACCACTTATTCTCTCAAAAACATAATAATTATACCCTACAGAAATCACCGTATTTTTTAACTAGGCCAAACATCAAGGACTGTACATAACGGTGTTTAAATCCAGGAACAATTAAAGTATATATCTGGTTATAAAGTAACTCTTCAACCCCAGGGAGATTGGCACAAAGGGATAAAAACGGCTCCATCAGATTCATTGCTTCAAGTTTCCTCCCTCATCTCTTCTTTTCCAGAACATCTGTTCAATCCTAGTGATAGTCACTATACAAAGTTGCAGACACATGGAACTTCAAATAGAAAATGGTAGGATTTCTGATTAGATGCATTGTCAGAGGTAAACCTTGGATGAATCATTGAATGAACCACTGAAAAACAAGCCTCCTTATGGACAGGAGGCACAAATATTTTCACCATGACAAATGCCTGAAGATGTTGTTCCTTCTGATGCTTTTAGTGTGGAAAGTAGTTACTCTGAGCTGCCCTGTGAGTAATGCTTTCCCTGTTCCCCATGAGTGGTACCAACCTGGTAATCTCATCGTGGGTGGGATGGTATCTCAGATAATTCACCAATTTTTTGAAATTGAATTTAAGGAACATCCTTCTCTAATACCTTATGATTTACCACTGTAAGGATTCTTTCTTTCCATTCATGTTCTAATCTTAGTCAGATCTCCCAAGATTGCTTATGTGACTAAAACTCTTTGAGAATAAATGCATGGTTTCTTTTATACAAAACTTACTCTCACTTCCTTGTCTTTCAAACTTATTTGATTGTGGGAAAACAAATCGTTTTCATTGTGTTAAACGCTTACTCACAAAATGTATGAAACTATTCTGCAAGCAGCCTTTTGGAGAACATTTACTGAGTGTAAGATAATTAAAATTATCTAATCTGTGCAGTCACTCCTCACATAATTTGCATTAGTAAAAGAGTGATAGTTGCTGGTTGTATTCTGTTTTATGTCAAACAGATACTAATAAATGTGATAGGTTGAAAAAAACACATGACTTTGTTCTATACTTATTTGTTGCAAATCAGGGAAACACATTACATAGTTGAAAACTATACAAATATTTTACAAAGACTCCTCTCTTCTTACTTACAACAGATATAGAAATGGTTGTTACTTATATATCAATGCTTTCACCATAAAAGAATTGCCAACTTATTTTGTTCAATTGGGATGTTTAAACTATTTGCAGTGTAATAACTAAGTTCTACCAGCACATCCTTGCCTTGGCCCTTGCTGTGAAGGAGATCAATGAGGACTCCCAGATCTTACCTAATGTCACTCTTGGATTCCACATCTATGACAGTTACAACAATCCAAGGATGACCTATCGCACCACTCTGGACCTGCTTTTCAAATCCCAGGAATTTGTCCCAAACTACAAATGTGATAGCCAGAAGAATCTCATGGCCATCATTGGGGGACTCAGTCCTGATACATCATCCTTTATGGCAGAAAGTGTAAATGTCTACAAAATTCCACAGGTAGCTTGTGGTGAAGTGAGAGAGAAATTTCTTCTGCAATTAATAGTAGTTGCTTGTCATACCTTTCTGCAGGAATTCAATTAAATACACTTTTATCACCCCTCATCTGTTTTTCCCACAACTCAATAGACTGACTCAAGGTAATCCAATCCAATCAAAATCTTTTATTACAATCATGCATGTGTTTTGACTGCCAACCAGCAATAGGTCACAACTCTTCTTACTACAGTTTGAAACTCAACTGTTTTTCTTAGCAATTGTTGAAGGACTTGTGTGATAGGGTCAGTTAGTATTTTGCCATGCCTTTCTGCAAGATTTCAGTTTTGCTATTTTTGCTCTCCCTTCTGCAATTGTTCATTATGTTGGCTCAGAATAATCAGTCACGAAAATCTTTTATTACAATCATAGATTAGAAAATTTAAATTTAAATCACAAATTAATGTACAAAATTAATCTTTTTGAGAGGGTCACCTGATAATGTGGTTTGACCACTATCTCTGGTGAAATCTGGAGCTGTGTCAAGAGGTGAATAGAAAAGACTGGTTAGCACATAGAACAGAGAATAATAAAGTTGGAAGAGTTCTTGGAAGTCTTGTAGTCCAACCCTGTCTTTAAGCAGGAGACTCTATCCCATCTCAGATAAATGATTGTCAAATCTCTTTTTGAAAGCCTCCAGTGATGGAGCATGCACCTCTGTAGGCAAGTTGTTCCATTGGTTGATTATTCTCACCTTTAGGAAATTTATCCTTAGTTCTAGATTGCTTCTCTCCTTGGTTAGTTGCCATCCATTGTTTCTTGTCTTGCCTTTTGGTGCTTTGGAAAATAGTTTGACCCCCCTCTTTTTTGTAGAAGCCCCTCAAATATTGCAACATTGCTATCATGCCTCCTCTAGTACTTCTTTTCATTAAACTAACATACACAATTCCTGTAACTGAACTCTTTTGGAGATCTCTACAATAATTATAGTAAAGGAAGACATGATGATCATTCTATTCCTCCAGAATCTCAGCAGCATTTATAAGTATTTTATTGTATCTGTTTTCATGTATAAGTATTTTCATGTATAAGAATCTGCTGCAAATAAGGGTAGAGGATAATCCAGTAAGTCTAGCTTTTATGAATTCTTTCCTTGGGCTGAGAAGAGATCACAAGCTCAGATATTTAGCAAGTTTCCAGGTGTTCTAAGTATATAAACATTCTGGAATTCTGTATGGGGAAATTGATTGTGGTTGTAATCTACTTATTTTTCAGATGAGAAAATATTTCATCATGGGGTTTTAGCTTCTTCACTTGTTCATCAGAATTGACAAAATCTAGAATTGGAGAAAAATATTTATTTATTTATTTATTTATTATTTTGTCAAGCATGTATTCAATAACAGTTATAAGTATAAACATGATTATGAATACATGAAATGGATATGAATAAAAGAGGAGCATTAGGACAGGGACGGTAGGCACATTGGTGTGCTTATGCATGCCCCTTACAGATCTCTTAGGAATGGGGTGAGGTCAACCCTAGACAGTCTAAGGTTAAAGTTTTTGGGGAAGAAACCACAGAATCAGGTAGTGTGTTCCAGGTATTGACCACTCTGTTGCTGAATTTCATGCAATCGAGTTTGGTGTGGTTTACCTTGAAACTATTGTATGCTCATGTATTGTTGTGGTTGAAGCTGAAGTAGTCATTGATGGGTAGGACATTGCAACAGATAATTTTATGTACTATGCTTAGGTCAGACCTAAGGTGGTATAGTTCTAAATAGTCTAAGCCTAAAATTTCAAGTCTGGTGGCATAAGATATTATGTTGCAAGTAGAGGAGCGGAGGACTCTTCTCATGAACTCTCTCAATGGTATTAATGTCCAATATGCAATGCGGGTTCCAGGCAGATGAGCTGTATTTGAGAATTGCTCAGTTGCTAAATGCTCTAGTTAGTAGTACCATAATACTGGAGAAAAAGATACACAGGATTGGGTTAACTCCTCTTAATGCCTTTTTTGTTACTATGAGTTCTAGCATTTAGATCATTAAAAGATGAGTACTCCAAGGTCCTTGACAGAGTGGAGGTCATCTACAAGGTCATGTCCATTCAGCATGTATTTTATTTTCTTATTTTTTTGCCAATATGTAAGGCAGAGCATTTGTTTGTTGAGATTTGAAGTTGCCACTTGTTTGACCATTCTGACACAGAGTCAAGGTCTTTTTGAAGAGTAGCAGTATTGTCACTGATGTTGAATAGTTTCACATCATCAGCAAAAACAACGCAGTTGATTTTAATATGATCACAAAGGTCATTTATGTAAAGTATAAAGAGAGTTACTCCTAGAACATTGCCCTGGGGGACACCACTTTTAACAGGTATGGGATTTGATAAGGCATTCCCTATTTTGACCATTTGTTACCTGTTTGACAGGAATGCAGCTATCCAATTATGCAGGGGTCCAGAGATGTCATAAGATTTTAGAAGTAGAAGTTTTAGAAGTAATTTGTCATGTACCACTGGATCAAAGGCTTTACAGAAGTCTATGTAAATTGCAAAATGTTCAGTGCAGGGAGACCTTCATTAAGTTTCTAACCAGCAGTCTTCTTCATATTTTTCCCATGATTCTTCACGAATAACATTTTTGTTCATTTGTTTAGTTGACTTATGGTTCCTTTGCCCAAGAAGACTTTCAGATTACTAAGTTATCTTCACTTTATGGCATGGTCCCAAATGAGGAGCATCAATACAATGGAGTTATACAACTTCTTCTCCATTTTGGATGGACATGAATTGGAGTCTTTGTTTTTGAAAATAAGGAAGAATGTTTTTTGCAGAAACTGCAGCCATTGCTTTCACAGAATAGAGTCTGTTTAGCTTTCACACAAAAGATTCCACAACATATCCACTTGGAAGACTTATCCAAATTGTCAGATTCAATCTCAATTATTTCCAATAAATTGATAGATCCAAAAGCAAATGTTTTTCTTGTCTATGGAGAATTATTCACAATAGTGTGGCTGAGAACTGTTGTGTTTCTACATGATCCTGCAAATAAAGAGCAGACATTATTTAGAAAGGTTTGGATCCTGATGAATCCAACTGATTTCATCCTTACAGGAACTCACAGGAGTTGGGATCTCCAGTTGTTCCATGGGGCTCTTTCTTTTGCAGTGCATTCAAGAGACATTCAAGGCTTCAAAGAATTTCTTCAAGTCATCAAACCTTCAACCCACAAATATGGATTTCTTCAAGAGGTTTGGCAACAATTGTTTGACTGTCTGTTTTCAAAGGCAGACTTACCTCCATTGATCAATGAAACTTGTAGTGGGGAAGAGAATTTGGAGAATCTGCCTGTGCCTTTGTTTGAGTTGCAGATGACTGGCCAAAGTCACAGTATCTACAATGCTGTATATGCAGTGGCACATTCTTTGAATGAGGCAGTGAGATCAAAATCCCAACTGAGAGAGATTCAAAGGACTGGATTGCCAAATCTGTAGCCTTGGCAGGTAATCTTTTCCTGCCACACCTATCTTGTATTTCAATCATTCACAATCTAATATAGCTTATTTACCCTGGACTATGGCCACAGATCAATTGGGAGACTGAGGCAACAAAGCTATTAGTTTTATAAAATAAGAGGATGAACATAAACCATGTATTCCTAATTTCAGTATAGTCATTGGGATTTACTATATGCATCAATTCTCATTGCATAAATAACTTTTCACCTCCACAAAGAATAGCTCTGTAAATTTATCCAACCTGGTTCCAACAAAAATTCATTTGATTGAATTTAAAGGCAGCCTTTCTATTTTTGTGCACAAAAAATCTCAATTTCTGAAATGGAGACATTTCACTTTTCTTTATTAGCTTGTGAATAATGATTCCTATCCAAAATTATCCTCAGCCAATTCTCTAATCTACTTCTGTTTGGCTCATGAACATTTCAGAGTTGGGATGCAGAGTTTTCTCTCTCTGTATTCAAGAGGAATGGACCAAATGAAAGTCTTTTTCAGGTGAGGTCTCCACCCTTTGAAAAAAACTCTATGTTTGACAGAAACTCTCCCTCCCTCCCTCCCTCCCCTCTGAAAACAATTGAATTTCAGATAATAAAATCTGGCTAAAGGAAATTTATCAGATCTCACAATGCCAAATAGCTTTGTACTATTGAAGAACAAACAATATGGGATGAATTTAGATATTGGCCAAAATTTGATTTTCTAGTTGTTTAAATAATGGATATAAATTATATTTGAATCAAGTTGTATAATATCAACATCTTGTTTTGATTTGAATTTGTTACTGCTGTTGCTGTTTCCCCCCCCCCCCGGAAGTAACATTAAATTAAGAATAGAACAGATCTGTGTCTTTATCTGAAATATAAGTTATCTATATTCTAAGAGTACTTATTTGATGTTTGTTGGAGCAATGGAAAGAATAAGTGAAAATTAAATATCCTGGCCACTTCTTCATTATTACTTCTTCAATTTCATTTTCTTTCAAGTAGCTCCATTCATTTCTTTAAGGCATTTCTTTCAACAATTCAGCTGGGGAGAGAGTGTTCCTGAATGAGAAAGGGGAAGCAACAGGTGGATTTGACATCACCAACTTGATCACTTTTCCAAATAGATCCTTTCAGAGAATTAGAGTTGGAAAGATGGATCCTCATATTCTCAACGCAAAGGAATTAATCATTGATGAAGAAGTGATTATCTGGCACCCAGCTTTTAACCAGGTGTGGACTCATTGAATCAACTCTTCCTTGATCCATTATGATCCCATATTTATCATAGTCTCTTTAGAAATCTAGTTGGTGTTTTTTGAAGGAAAAATCACATATTCTGTACAAATATTGTCAATGATCAAGCATTCATCAAATTGACAAAATGACATTACAATTTAAAAGACATATTTGGGTTATGTTTCCATTTCAAAACAGAGGAGTCATGGTGTTCCATATTATAATCACATATATTACTTTATTCACCCTGCCATTCTCCAAACATGCTCTTTGTACATCCTTATAATGTTGACATTTTAATGGATAGTATAAATATGCAATGGCTCCATGGTTAAAGACACTGAACTTCTCAGCTGGAAATCTGACAGCCCAGGTTTGAGACCTGAGCACCATGCAATGGGGTGATCTCCCATTCCTGCCTCAGCTCCCATCTACTTAGGAATTCAAAAGCATGCAAATATGTACCACTTTGGTGGGAAGGTAACAGTGTTTCTTGTGCCTTTGGCATATACCGTATTTATCACTCCATGAGACACACTTCATGCCCCACCCCCCAAAAAATGTGGGTGGAATTGTCAGTGCATCTTATGGAGTGAATATTGTGTCACAGTGCCAATCCTTTGGTGAATAGGAAGCTGGGCCATGGTGGCAGGGTCCCTTTACAGTCATTTGTCATTGCCCACCTCTTCTGTCTCTTTTCTGTAGTGCAGGAGTCAATAGACAGAGCTGGCACATGAAAGGCCACCTATCTATGGTCCTCTCAGGCTTCTTGATTTCCTCCTCTAAACCTAGGTGCATCTTATGATCAGCTGCATCTTATAGTGCAAAAAATTATTATTATTATTTTATTAGACTTGTATGCTGCCCTCTCTCCCTAAGGACTCAGGGCGGCGAACAAAAAAAAAACCAATACAAATTACAATAAAAAACCATTAAATAGATGCAAGCCTAATCAGTGTTATAAAATTTAAAAAGAATTAAAACAAAAACTAAAAAACCAACCCACATCCCCGAAGTCAGTCCAGACTGGCCTGTTGAAACAACCAGGTCTTCAGGTCCCGGCGGAAGGAGGGCAGTTGGTTCCATAGGGTGGGTGCTCCCACAGAGAAGGCCCTACCCCTGGGCACCACCAGTCGACAATGCCTAACTGATGGTACCCCAAGGAGGCCCTGCCTATGGGAGCATACTGGGCGATCAGAATGTGATGCTGGCAGGAGGCGTTCCCGCAAGTACCCTGGCCCCAAGCCATTTAGGACTTTATAAGTTGTTACTAACACCTTGAAACTAACCCAGAAGGCAACAGGCAACCAATGCAGGTTGCACAGGAGGGGTGTAACATAGGAGTATCGGGGCACCCCCATCACAGCCCGCGCAGCTGCATTCTGCACCAGTTGCAACCTCTGGGTGGTCCGCAAGGGCAGTCCCATGTAGAGAGCGTTGCAGTAGTCGATTCGGGAGGTGATGAGCACATGAGTGACTGTCCGTAGGGCATCTCGGCTCAGGTAAGGGCGGAGCTGGCAAACCAGCCAAACCTGGGCAAAGGCCCCCCTGGCCACAGCTCCCACCTGCTCCTCCAAACTGAGCTATGAATCCAGGAGGATGCCCAGGTTCCGCTCCTGTCCATGGGGGGCAACACCTCTCCCCCCATGACCAAAGATGGTATATCCTGAGAAATCCGAGATGCCAGTATGCACAGCCACTCAGTCTTAGCCAGGTTGAGTCGGAACCTGTTACTCCCCATCCAGATCTGCACTGCATCAAGACACCGGGACATCACGGAGAGAGCATCACTGATATGGTTTGGGGTGGAGATGTAAAACTGGGTATCATCCGCATATTGGTGATACCTCACCCCAAAACCACGGATGATCTCACCCAGCGTCTTCATGTAGATGTTGAACAGGAGAGGCGAGAGGACCGACCCTTGAGGCACCCCACAAGTGAGGGGCCTCGGGGCTGATCTCTGCTCCCCTGCCAACACCGACTGCAAGCGGCCCAAGAGGTAGGAGGAGAACCACCGTAAAAAAGTTCCCCCCACTCCCAACCCCCAGAGTCGCCGCAATAGGATACCATGGTCGATGGTATCGAAAGCCGCTGAGAGATCTAAAAGGACCAGGACAGAGGAAAAACCCCTATCCCAAGCCCTCCAGAGATCATCCATCAGCGTGACCAATGCTGTCTCCGTGCTGTGCCCAGGCCTGAAGCCCGATTGGTACAGATCCAGATGATCAGCTTCCTCCAGGAACATCGGTAGCTGCTGAACCATCATGCTCTCAACAACCTTCGCTAAAAAACAAAAGTTGGAGACTGGACAATAGTTGTTCAAAATGGCTGGGTCCAAGGCAGGCTTCTTGAGGAGGGGGTCTCACCACCCCTCTTTCAAGGTGATGGGAAATAAACCCTCATAAATATGATAGCAATGCTGGCCACATGACCATGGAAAATATCTTCAAACAATGTTGACTTCCTTGGCCAAGAAACAGAGTTGCACACTGTGCCCTAGAGTTGGAGACAACTGGACAGGGAAACCTTTACCTTATAAATACACCTGGACTAACCCTTTGAGAATTCAAATATTCTTCCTCCCACCACAAAGGAAAATAATAAAAACTGCTTAAAAATTTCTCTTTGCAAAAATATTTTATGTTTATCACCAGGTTCTTCCAATTTCTCAGTGTAATGACCATTGCTCCCCTGGATACTGGAAGAAAGGGTCGGAAGGAAAACAATTCTGTTGCTACAACTGTGTTCCATGTCCAGAAGGGAAGATTTCAAATCAAAAAGGTAGGTTAGACATTCCAGCAAGTTCTCATTAGATACACCTAAACCAATTGCAATACATTACTTTAGTGTAGCAACTAGTTATGTGAGTTCTTCAAGATGAATATTCATTTCTATACCTGTGAATCAGAACTTGTCATTCTGAATTCAAAATTTGCCCATAAGAGCTGAGCTCTTTTATCCATCCTTACAGATTTCTTCTTTGTGTTTTGGAAAAATGGGAAAATTCAAAATAGTATAAATTTTAATATTTTTTGTTTTGAAAAAAAGTTTTTTATTTTAAGACAAACATACAAACAAGACATACAAAACATAAAAAACAATCTTCCATATGTACATACAGTGTGTGAGTTGGTTACAAATCCTTTGTGTTATCCTTTCATAATCATCACTCACAATTTATCCAAAAAAAATTCTCATATTATCAATAAGACATTCTTATATATTTATCAATTATTACTTATATACAATTAAACTATTTATTTCATTGTGTATACGATACGATATAATTGTAATATTTTTAATATAGTTTTGAAAGTGCCAGATAGGAATGTATTTCATAGACTAATTGCCCTTTCCATTGTACTTCTTTTAGGCTGCTCGCATCTGATTCTATGATGAAAAAAATTGCATTTCCATAGAAACATGATCCAACTGATAGCCAGTAGAAAAAATAACTTGAGAGGGAAAATTGTTGGTAACCATAAGGAATATTATTTTCAAAAATATGGAATGTATAAAAACATGCCTTGATTTTTCTTTCAGATATGAATGACTGTTTTCAATGTTCAGAAGATCACTACCCAAATAAAGAAAAGAAAGGATGTATCCTGAAACCAATAGTTTTTTTAACCTTTGAAGAAACCTTAGGAATTGGTTTAGCCTCAGCAGGTCTTTGTTTCTTCTTCTTGAAATCTTGTGTACTTGGAACTTTTATTAAGCACAGGGATACTCCCATTGTCAAAGCCAACAACCGGTCCATCACCTACATCCTTCTTGTGTCTCTTCTGCTCTTTTTTCTCTCCTCTTTGCTTTTCCTTAGCCAGCCTGGCAAAGTGACCTGCCTTCTCCGACAACCAACTTTTGGCATCACCTTCTCAGTAGCCATTTCTAGTGTCCTGGCCAAAACCATCACTGTGGTTTGGGCTTTCATGGCCACTAAACCAGGATCTCAGATGAGGAAGTGGGTGGGGAAAAGATTGGTCTTTTCTATTGTCCTCTCATGTTCTTTCTTGCAAGTATGTATCTGCATTCTTTGGTTATCAACATCTCCACTATTTCCTGAGTTGGGCATGCACTCAGAGCTCCAAGAAATGATTTTACAGTGCAATGAGGGATCAGCTTTCTTCTTCTACTGTGTCTTGGGCTACATGGGTATCTTGGCCATCACCAGCTTTATTGTGGCTTTCCTTGCCCGTAAATTACCTGACAGCTTTAACGAAGCCAAGTTCATCACCTTCAGCATGTTGGCCTTTTGCAATGTGTGGATCTCCTTCTTTCCAGCCTATCTGAGCACAAAAGGAAAAGTCATGTTAGCTGTGGAGGTCTTCTCCATATTGTCCTCTAGTGTAGCATTACTGGGATTCATATTTTTGCCAAAATGCCACATCATTGTTTTGCGGCCTGAGCTAAACCACAAAGAGCAAGTCATAAAGAGGACTTAATGCATAATGTAATCTTTCTTTTATGAGAAACTGCTCAGAGAAAAGTGTGCAAAAACAGGCAACATATATATTTTTATTTCTGTCAAAGAATAATATATGGAGAATATTATGATTATTGTGATTTGAGCAGTGCAGTGGCCTAGAAGTATTGTGTCACGATCAGGCAGTGTCCTAGAGGAGTTGTATCACAATCAGGCAGCTATGAGTTTGATCTTTAGTAGTGGCAGATATTTCTCTCTCAAGGTGCAATAAGAATTGTCTGCTGTGAACTCCATGTAGACATCAAGAAGGGAATCTGGTCAGTAAACATTCAGCTTCATGCAGTTGCCCCAACTCCATTCCAGTGCAGGAGTTTATGGAATCCTGAAAACAAAATTAAAAATAATGTGATTATTAATATTTATTAAGGTCACTCATTCCAACAGAAGTACATGCTCATTTTCAATAATTTTCCAAAATTCTTTTGCCTAACCTTTTCTCCCTTTCAACATTTCAAGGTAATAAGGCTATGAGAATCCAACTCTCTTGGTTAATCTTAAGATGCTAGAGATATTATCTCAAATAATGTTCAAATTTTGCAGCTACCACTAGTATGATTTTTATATTTTCAATTCTTAAACCACATGATAAATGTAGTAAAAAGTTAATTACATTTGATGCTAAAATCATTTGTACATCATTTGTGTTCGTTTTGATGAATGAGAATGAACAAAAAGATAGGCATTGAGCCATAATGGTACAGTGGTTAGAATGCAGTACTGCAGGCTACTTCTGCTGACTGCTGGCTACCAGCAGTTCAGCAATTCTATTCTCATAGGCTCAAGGTTGACTCAGCCTTCCATCCTTCTGAGGTTGGTAAAATGAGGATCCAGATTGTTGGGGGAAATATGATGACTCTGTAAAAAGCTTAGAGAGGGCTGTAAAGCACCGTGAAGCAGTATAAGTCTAAGTGCTATTGCTATTGAATGCTGAGACATTCCAAGGGAATGTCAGGAACAGAATATCATTAAAATTCAATTAATTACATTTAGAAAATGATATATGATGAAAGGTATTAAATGAAGATTAGAACAATAACACCACAGGAGAAGAAAAAAATATTTATTATACCTACTCTTTTTCTTCTCTATGGGTATGCTTAAAATAGATTGATCTATCATGTTTTACCTGTGCAAGAAAATTTCCATGCACAGGTTCAGTGGATTTTCATTTTTTAGCCAATAGAAGATGGATTAGGGAGATGCAGGTTTAAATTAATAGTTAATTTGGGGAGCCCTCTGCATGCCTTTAGGGAAACTGCTAACTTGTTTAAGCTAAGCCTAAAAATTCTTTTAATGAAGAAAAATAAAGCAGGATTATTATCATATATGCCTGACTTATCATCTGCAAATGCATTAAATAAAAACCTGACAATTTCTGCTGGAAATGAGAATATGATTAAATATAAAATATTCACTCAAAATGTGCTAGAATCAAGATTACCTGAAGTGTTAATACCACTTTATAATGCCTTGGTAAGACCATACCTGGAATACTTCATCCAGTTTTGGTCACCACAATAGCAATAGTAATAGCATTTAGACTTATATACCCCTTTGCAGTGCTTTACAGCCCGCTCTACGCAGAGAATTGTGCCCCCAACAATCTGGGTTCTCATTTTATTGACCTCAGAAGGATGAAAGGATGAGTTAACCTTGAGCCTGGTGAAATTTGAGCTGCCAAATTGCAGTCAGCTGGCAGCCAGCAGAAGTAGCCTGCAGTACTGCACTTTAACCACTGTGCCACCACAGCTCTTACAAGTTAAAAAATATGTTGAGACTCTAGACAAAATGTAGAGAAGAGCAAAAAAAGGTGATTAAGGAACTGGAGGCTAAAGCAAATAAAGAATGGTTGCTGCAATTGGGTATATCTAATTTAATGAAAAGAAGGGCCAGGAAGTAACATGACAGCAGTGTTCCAATATCTAAGGGATTGCCACAGAATAAGAGGGAGTCAAGCTATTCTCCAAAGCACTAAAAAAGGCAAGACTAGAAGCATTGGAAGGAAACTAATCACAAAGAGAAGAAATATAGAACTAGGAAGAAATTTCCTGACAATTAATCAGTGGAACAAATTGTCTCTAGAAATTGTGAATGCTCCAACACTGGAAGTTTTTAAGAAGAGATTGGACCACCATTTGCCATAGGGTTTCCTGCTTGAACAGGGGTTGGAATCAAAAAACTTCAATGTCCCATCCAACTCTGATTCTATTCTATTCTATTCTATTCTATTCTATTCTATTCTATTCTATTCCATTCCATTCCATTCCATTCCATTCCATTCCATTCCATTCCATTCCATTCCATTCCTTTCCTTTCCACTCCACTCCACTCCACTCTACTCTACTCTACTCTTTTTTAAAAATCATTTTAGCATGCAACAAGCATCCTAAGAATTGACAAACAAGATCTTGAAGTTTATCAGCTTACTATCAATAACCAACAATATAGGAAGCAGCACCCAAGAAATATGCCACAAACATATGGTGAGGTAGCCATGACTGTTTCAGATATGTTTTCTTATAACACTATACATGAAGACAAGGATTCATTGGTGAAACACACAACCTATTGAAACAGAGCAATGGAAATTCTGATAGTCACACACAGTAACCACATATTTTTTATCTTCTTCGTGTATCAGTTTCATATTACCTATTGTGGTTTTTTGTTTTCTACCTTAGACTATTTATATCGGCATGTGTTCATTTAAAAAATAATTAAAGCATCAGCCACCTATTCTCTCATGAAAAATAGAAGTTTGTTGTTTCTTTCAACAACCCTATAATCCCTTGCATTGGGGTGGAATCAAGTCGACTAAATGGAACTGAGCATTTACTAGCCAGATGCCCTTCCTGATGCCTACCTGGAGCTCACAGCAGATATTTTCTCTTTGCACCCAGAAAGAGAAACATCTGCCACTACTTAGGATCAAATTCACAATCTCCTGATCACTATATTTTTTAGCTACGCTAAAATACCAAAGACTTTGCATAAAAGCATTTAAATTCAACAATAATTAAGGTGTCTGTTTGGTTATTAATTAACATTGAACCACAGGGAGATTGTCACCAGGGATAATAATGTTCCTGTCTAATTCATTGCTTCAAGTTCCTTCCTGCCTTTCTCCTTTACCAGAATATATGTTCCAATCCTGGTGATACAAATAGGCACAGACATAGCTTTTTAAATAGAAATTGATGGATTGTCCCATTAAGGGCATTCTCAGATAATGGATTAAACCATGGATGAACCATTGGGGTAAATGCATCCTATAGATATTATAGAACACACAAATATTTTCACCATCCCAAAAGCTTGAAGATGTTCTTCCTTCTGATGTTCCTGATGCAAAGAGTAACTATTTTGAGCTGCCCTGCAAGTGAAGCTTTCCCTGTTCGACATGAGTGGTACCAGCCTGGTGAGCTTTTCATTGGTGGGATGGTGTCTCACATTTTTTACCACTTTTATGAAATTGCATTTAAGGAGCAACCTTCTTATGACTTACCTCTGTAAGAATTTTTATTCTTCCCATGTATTTTCTTATCTTAGCCAGGTCCCCCAAAATTGCTGATATCAGTAAAAGCTTTTGAGAACTAATGCAGGGGTTTCTAAACTAAGCCTTCTTTATCTTTCAAACATATTGTGTTGTGGGAGAAGAAAGCATTTTATTTAAATTATATTAAAGTCCTTCCTATGAAAGGCATGAAAGTTTGGTGCAAGATGACTATTGACTGACATTTAATGAGCTTGAGGTAATTTTAAAAATGTTCTGCATGATCACCCCTCACAAAACACACATACAGTAAGTGATACTTGCTGAAGCTGTTCCTATTCTACTTTGTGCCAAAATGTCAGAATTATATTTATTTTATTTCTTGTAGTATGTAATTGTTGCAAATCATGAAAACACCATGTAAAATGTAAAATTGGACTCTGTGGAAATTATTGAGTATTTTAGAAAGGCTATTCTATTCCTACTTCCAAGACAGATTGTTTGTTATTCATACAAAATGATGGCAACTGACAAGATCTGTGAAATTATTTTTTCAATAGGGTATTAAATTTATTTGCAGTGTAATAACCAAATTTTACTAACATGTCCTTGCCATGGCCTTTGCTGTGAAGGAGATCAATGAAGACTCCAAGATCTTACCTAACATCACTCTCGGATTCCACATCTATGACAGTTACCTCAATGCAAGGATGACCTATCACACCACTCTGGACCTGCTTTTCAAATCCGAGGAATTTGTTCCTAACTACAGATGTGACAGCCAGAAGAATCTCATGGCCATCATTGGAAGATTGGCTGCTCCTACTTCATCCTTTATGGCAGAAACTATAAATCTCTTCAAGATTCCACAGGTAATTTTGGCAGGAGGCTGAAATAGAGTCTTGGACTTCATTTGTAATGAATATCAGAGATCAGTTGTTTTGCTGTACCTTTCTGCAGAATTTCAATTAAATCCACTTTTTTCTCCCTTCTGAAATTCTTCCCACCATCCAATAGGTTGGTTCAAAGTAATCCATTAAGAAAGTCAAAATCTTTTATTTGATAGGTTAGAAAAATAAAATTTAAATCACAAATTACAGTACATAATTTATCTTATTTGAAGTTTTCTTTTGATCACTACCTGTGGTGAAAT
This sequence comes from Naja naja, assembly GCA_009733165.1. Classification (NCBI taxonomy): domain Eukaryota; kingdom Metazoa; phylum Chordata; class Lepidosauria; order Squamata; family Elapidae; genus Naja; species Naja naja. The sequence goes on from CM019155.1 coordinate 145,882,755, forward strand.
CCGGAGCTGTTTTGAGAGAAGGAGTGAAAAGGCTGGCTAGCACATACTACACAATTACTACATAAACTCTGCAAGGTTTTAGGGAAGATCTCCTATCAGCCACTTCCTGCCCATCCCTAACTCAACGCTAGCCAGCATTTTCATTGCCCTCAACTCACTTCTAGATTCCAGCTTGCAATCCAACATTAGGTGAGACAACTGTCTTTCCTATGTTTTGGGTTGGTGTCTGATAATAATAACAATATAAAACTTAACTGATTTGCCTGGAAATTGTTGAAGGAATAGAACTATCTGTTGCTTTTGGAGATAATAATTGCTGTAACTGAAGACATGATTAACCTTCTCTATTCCTCCAGAAAGTCATAGGCATAGCTTTTCATGCATAAGTATTTTACCCTTCCTGGGGCAGAAAAAGGCAGAAGGTAATGCAATAAACCCAGCTTTTAATCCCCCCCCCCCCAGGCTAGGAGGTGTTCACATGCAAGTTTCCAGCTGTTCATGGGGATGAGCTATCTGGAACTCTATAATAGCAAACTAATTTTAGCTTGTAGTCCCATTATATTTTTTAAATGGGAAATATTTCACCTTGGGGTTTTATTGTTCTATTGTTCATCAAAACTTTCATAATGAACCTGGAGTCTGAGAAATTTTCAACTGTTCTGTTTCAATCCAGGAATCATTTTTCCATCTTTTTCCACTGATTCTCATAAATAATTTTCCTTTCCTTTCCTTTCCTGCTCCCTCCCTTCTTTCCTTTGCTGCTTCTTTCATTTCTTTTCCTTTAGGTGACTTATGGCTCTTTTGCACAAGAAGAGTTTCACAGTACCAAACTATCTTCACTTTACTGCATGGTCCCCAATGAGGACTATCAGTACACTGGAATTATACAACTTTTCCTCCATTTTGGATGGAGGTGGATTGGAGCCTTTGCTTCTGAAACTAAGGGAGAACATTTTTTGCAGAAAATGCAGCCATCGCTTTCACAGAACGGGATATGTTTAGCTTTCACACAAAAAATTCCACAACATATCTACTTTGATTTCTCAGAATTGTTAGATTCACTCTCAATTATTTCTAATAACTTGAGGGATCGAAAAGCGAATGTTTTGTTGTCCATGGAGAATCCTTCACAATGGTGTGGCTCAGAACTGTCATGTTTCTAAGTGATCCTGAAAACAAAGAGAGTGCATTATTTAGAAAGGTGTGGATCCTGATGAATCCGATTGATTTTATACTGATGGGAACTCAAAGGAGTTGGGATCTCCAGATGTACCATGGGGCTCTTTCCTTTACAGTACATTCAAGAGAAGTTTGAGGCTTCAAAGAATTTCTTCAAGTTATCAAACCTTCAACCCAGAAAGATGGATTTCTTCAAGAAGTTTGGCAACAATTGTTCGACTGTATATTTTCAAAGGAAAACTTACCTTCAACAATCAATAGAACTTGTAGTGGGGAAGAGAGTTTGGAGGATCTGCCTACACCACTTTTTGAATTTCAGATGACTGGCCAAAGCTACAGTATCTACAATGCAGTTTATGCAGTGGCATATTCTCTGCATGAGGCAGTGAGATCAAGACCCAGATGGACAAAAATTCAAAGTGCTGAATTTCCAAGTCTGCAACCTTGGCAGGTAATCTTCCCATGCCATACCTATATATTTTTGTTTTAGCGAATAGTCATTCTCAACCACAATCTGATATGACTTGTTTCCCCTGCCATTTAGCCACTTATCATTAGAGATCAAAAGCAACCACATATTTTGTGTAAGAGATCACTCCTTGTTATAGAATAAAATAGATTTTAAAATAACAGTGGCTTTGCAAATTTTGATCTAGTCAATCAGCATTCCGTTAACCATTTTTTCTTCTTGCCTGACTTATAAATTCATCAGTCCTGATTCCAATAATTCAACAGAGAAGTATCTGTTGAATTTTGTTTTTTGCCCAATGAATGTTTGTTAAATGGGAACATTTCACTTTTTATTACATTTTTGAAGGTTTGTGAGCCTGGGGACATAAAGTTTATGACCGTTGTTCTATGATAATAGAGGTGCATTATTTCCATAAAATGATGTTGGTTTTTAGATTTATGGTAAATTACCAGAAGAATTGATGGATTTGCTAACTTTAAAGTACTTAGGATAATTAATTAATACACTGAGTTCCATCTCAGTTATTGATCATACTTTGTGTGTTGAGATTTTCTTCTTCTCTATCTGAAAGCAAGGAACGTTGGTTGATTGCTTTGAAGAAAGAGTAAAAGAAAAAGAAACTTTAATCAATTCCTGATTCATTGTTTCCTTTTTAACTCCCTCTTTCTTCTCCTTCAAGTAGCTCCATGAATTTCTTCAACAGGTTTCTTTTAACAACTCAGCGGGAAAAAATGTCTTCTTTAAAAACAGAAGAGAAGGTTCAGGTGGCTTTGATATCATCAACATGATCGCTTTCCCAAACAGATCCTTTCAGAGAGTTAAAGTTGGAATGTTACACCCCAATGCTCCAAAAGGAAAAGAAGTTATCATTGAGAACACAATCCTTTGGCACCCTGGTTTTAATCAGGTATGAATAGCAATGTTACTAAGACTTATATACCACTTCATAATACTTTATAGCATTCTCTAAGTGGTTTACAGAGTCAACATTTCCCCCCAACAATCTCGTTCCTCAGTTTACTGTCCTCAGGAAGATAGAAGAATGGAACTTTGAGCCAGTGAGGATTGAACTCTTGGCAATAGGCAGAGTTAGCCTGCAATACTGCATTCTAACCACTGCACCACCATGGCTCCAAAAGGAAAAGAAGTTATCATTGACAACACAATCCTTTGGCACCCTGGTTTTAATCAGGTATGAATAGCAATATTACTAAGATTTATATATCACTTCATAATACTTTATAGCATTCTCTAAGTGGTTTACAGAGTCAACATATTGCCCCCAACAATCTCGGTCCTCAGTTTACTGTCCTCAGGAAGATAGAAGAATGGAACTTCGAGCCAGTGCGGATTGAACTCCTGGCAATAGGCAGAGTTAGCCTGCAATACTGCATTCTAACCACTGCGCCACCATGGCTCAATCTTGTCTATATACAAAGGAACACATTACCTTTGTAAAATGTTAACAACGTTATGGGTCATTCACACAATTTATATAGATCATTTCCATAGTCTGATCAGGATTCTTTCATATCAATGGCTATATTGATGTCTGTAGGTTCCTCTTGTTTCTTTGTGTAATGACCACTGTTCCCCTGGATCCTGGAAGAGAGGGGCTGAAGGCAGTCAGTTCTGTTGCTATGATTGTGTTCCGTGCCCAGAAGGAAAGATTTCTAATCAAACTGGTAGGCTATCAGTTTCACTATATATTTTTCTTCAACACATTGTTATTTCATAAATTAAACATTCATTATATAGACATCAAAGGAATGGCATGATGGAGAGTTGGAGCTTTCACCTCAAAATCAGGAGCCTGTGTTCATAGATTGAAGCAGATATTTGACTTTCTGGGCATCATAGTAATAGTCTGCTGCAAACTACGGGTAGATGCCAGGAAGAGCATCCAACTGCAATCAGTTGCCCCAACCCCACCTCAAAGCAAAGAATCGCAGGGTCATTAACAGATAGGAAGATAGAGATAGAGATAAAGAGGTAGTGGTAGAGGTAGATAGAGAGATAGAGATGATAAAGATGTTTAAGAAAAGTTAGAGATAGAGAGATGTTAGAGATGATAAAGAAAGAGAGAGGGAGAGGGATAGAGAGAGATAATAGAGATGATAGAAATGATAAAGAAAGAGATAGGGATAGAACTAGAGATAGGGATAGGGATAGAGAGATAGAGATTATAGAGATGATAAAGATAGAGATAGAGAGATGACAAAGAGAGGGGGGAGGGAAGTAGGGTGAGAGGGGCAGACATGGAGGGAAGCAGATCTTATTTTATCACAGAAACCTTATCTTGTACTAGTAGTGGAAGTTGCCTTTGTTCACACTTGTATTCTCCTTTCCATTGGTCTTGCCCCTATGTTTTCTTTGCTCATGCAACAGTAACAAACATTGCGAATGCTGATGACCATCCATTATCTTAATGAACTTTGGGTGCTAGGTGGACAGGAATTTTCATAGGTTATGATTAAGTCTTGTGATGTTGATTCCTGGATTATGTGTTGGGCCTCAACCTACTAACAAGTCCAGCTAAGCAATATCTGATCTAACAAATTTATGAGTTGGAGATAACCAGTCTATTACAGTTTGTAGAGTAAACTCAGAATTAAAAAAAAGACAAGGATAAAATATTTTATCCTTACCGAGAAAAATGGCCACTACGTCTTTTTCTGCCCTCAGTTTTCTATGTTTCTATTTGAATCTATGAGCATGGGCTTCATTGAGAAATTCCTTTATCTGTTCTTTTTGGCTGAATTCATGTATGATTTGTGAGCAACTAAGCTCCTCCTTTAAACACAGTACAGAAATAAGATCAATCAAGTTAAATCTAAACTTAAACTCTAAATAAATGATAGTGTAAGGCTGAATAAACAAGTTTAATGTTCTTGCTCTCATCCAAATACCTAAGTACTTGACTTTATTTACAATTTGTAACCCCATTTTCTCTTCTAATTTTTTTTGTTTACTGTTTATCATATTCTTAGCTAACATTTTAGTTTTTTCTTTATTGATTTTTAATCCTGCCAATTAACCAAATTTATCTATTTCATTCAATAATATTGAGCCTGTGTCTAATGGATCTTCAATAACAAACACCATATTATCTGCAAAGGCTTGCAGTTTATATTCCTGATTCTTGATTTTTGTACCTTTAATTTTATTGTTTAATCTAATTCTTTCTAATAGAGTTTCTAATACAGTTATAAAGAGCAGTGATGACAAAGGACATCCCTGCCTGACCCCCTTCCTTATCTCAAATGGTTGGGTTGCTTCACCGTTTATCAATATTTTGGCTTTCCGTGTTGCATATACTACATTTAACATATTTACAAAGTTGTCACCAAATTCCATCATTTTAATTTGCGTCTTCATGAAGTCCCAATTTAGATTATCGAACGCCTTTCGTGCATCCAGAAAGACCAACGCCACCTGACTTCCTAGATGTTCTCCATAATACTCTAAGATATTTATTATTGTTCTTACGTTGTACCTGATTTGTCTTGTGGGGAGAAATCCATTTTGATCGGAATGGATTTTGTCACTGAGTATTTTCTTTAATCTTTCAGCCATTATTGCCATAAAAATCTTGTAATCTGAATTTAGTAACGATATTGGTCTATAATTTTTTATTTGGGTGACATCTGCACCTTCCTTTGGAATTAACGTTATATAGGCTTCCTTCCATGATTCTGGCATTTTTGCCTTCAGTAGTACCTCATTGCACACTTCCAATAGAATATTGTCCAATACCTCCCCCATCTCCTTTTATAATTCATTAGGGAATCCATCTGGACCTGGCATTTTATTTCTTTTTTGTTTTTGTATCGCCCCTTTTAGTTCTTCTATGGTTATTTCTTTACTGAGTAACTCTTTTTGGATTTCAGGTATTGGATTCATGATTCCCTCTTTCAAATATTGTTCTATTTTGTCTAATTCAATTGTTTCTTGTTTGTAAAGATTTTCAAAATATTTTCTTGCAATTTCCTTTTTTTTCCAGGTTCTGTTTCTATTATTCCCTCTCTACTCTCTAATTGGTATATCATTCTTTTCTGATTTTCCTTCTTCAACTTGTATGCCAACCACCTTCCCGGTTTATTCACGTGCTCAAAATAATTTTGTTTTATATATTGTAAATTTTGAGTTACTACTTCTTGGTCCAAAAGATTAATCTCATGTTTAAAGGAAACTAATTTCTTTGTTTTGCTCATCCTCTAAATTTACCATTTGCTGGTTTTCCAGCTTCTCTAATCTTTCCATTAAGTCCCTTCGTTTCCCCTCTCTTTTTTTCCTATTAACAGTGTAGGCTATAGAGATCCCTCTTACATATGCTTTCATTGTATCCCACAGGTTCTGCAATGAGGTATCCTGTTTTTTATTAAATTGAAAGAAGCTTGCTAATTCTTCCCTGAGCTTTTGAACATATTCTTCTTCTTTGATTATCTGCACATTAAGTGACCATCTACCTTTTTTATACAAATTGTTTTTCCAAATTATCTGTACTGGCTTGTGGTCTGCCCATATGTTGGTTAAGATCTTTACGTCCTGGATTTCATTGTATAACTCACTATTTACCCAGGCCATATCTATTCTGGACCATGATTTATGTGGGCTGGAGTAGAAAGTGAACTGTCGAATTTCCGGGTTTCTCTTTCTCCATACATCTACTAACTCAAATTCTTCCGCCATCTCGAAGAAATTTTTAGGCAATATGTTCCTTTTCTTATGTTGACCATGGTCACTACTTTAGTCTTGTTTATTGTTACTTATTGCATTATAGTCACTATTATGCAAATTCTTTGACTACCAAATTCTGTTAGTTTTTCGTGTAGATTTTTATAAAACTCATTTTGACACTTATTAGGGGCATAGATTCCTACTACTAATATTTTCTTGTTCTGTATCTCCACCTCTACCATAACTATTCTTCCTAATATATCCTTGTAAACCAATTTAGATGTTATATCCTCTTTCACATACAGTACTACTCTTCTTTTTTTTTCTTCCGCTAGTGCTACATACATTTTTTATTTTCTAAGTATCCTTGCTCTCTTATTCTGATATGGACTTCTTGGAGACAGATTATATCAGCTCATTGTTTTTCTAATTTGAGAAATATTCTTTTTTTTTTTGCTGGGTCATTTAATCCATTAATATTTATGGATATTAAACTTATTCCTTTATTCATCTTCTTCCTTACTCCTATCCCACTATGTTTCTATTCGTCGTTTGACTCCTGGTTCTTACTCTTATTTCCTTTTCCAATATCTCCTCAACATCTCCCTCCCTCTCCCTCTCTTTGTCCCTCCCTCTGTTTCTGGGTTGTACTTCTTCCTGACTCTCATTGTCATCTCTACTACTTAGTTCCTCTATTGTTCCCCCGTCTATTCAAAAAATTCTTGTGCTTTGGTCAAGGTGTCTATCCTCACTCTTTTTTCTTTCCACATTGCCAATATGCCTTCTGGGGTGATCCATCTAAAGGGGATATTTTTCTTGTTCAAAAAATTTGTCAGAAAACGATATTCTTTTCTTAGTTCGCAGATTCTTCTCAGAACTTGTTTGAGTACGATCACCTCCCTACCTTTGTATTTTATCCCTTCATCTCTCGTGGTTCTATAAATTATATCCTTTACTCTTCTTCTCATGAATCTAATGTGTACCTCCCTAGGTAGTCTGTGCCATCTCGCATAACCTGTATGGACTCTGTATACATCATCTAATTCATTTATCATCTCATTCTTGTCCCTTCTCAATAATTTCACTAATAGTTCAGCCATTACCAGTGGTAGATTCTCCCCTCTTTCCTCCTCTACATTTTGGAAACTAAGACAGTACGAAGCTTTATCCAACTCCAGGTATGCCAGGGTTTCATTTGTCTCTTTCTTCTGATCGCTAAATTTTTGTTCCATATCTTCCAATTTTTTTCTGTTTTGTCTGCCTGTTTCTCTATCACATTAATTTTTTCTTCATTCACTTTGATCGCTTGCTGTATCTGGCTTATTGTCCCTTCCAGGTTCTTAATCTCATTTTTTATTTCCCCTATTTCATTTTTTATCTCTTCTTTTATTGACTCTCTCTCTGCCTTACTTTCTGTGTGGTTCCTGTGCATAGATTCCTGCAGTGCCAACATTGTATTTTGAATCGATAGTAAAGATGCTTGTAGTGTTTGCGCACTGGTTTGACTAGTAGCTTTCTCTGGGGCCAACAGCCCTTCAATCGTTTTTTGGTTTGCTGGTACCATAGGAGTAATTGGGGTTGTTACTGTAGTTAGCTTTCTTCCCAATTTTGTAATGGTAGTTGTTGTACTGGTCATCTTTTGAATTATTCTTTTTTGCTCCTGGATTATCCTCAGGATATTATCCCAGATTGTATTACCAACCACCATACATTTGTCTACAATTTACCACTTGATTCACCCTCTTTGTCCAATTATCGTTAATTGCCTGCCTTAATCTAATTTATTATCTACACAATATTGTTATTCCTACTATAACAATTCAGTTGATTGTATCTAAGTAATTAACTACTCAGCAATCTTAAAACCTTTCCAATCAGTTATTAACTTCCGCGATTCAATTAATCTTTTCCCTGATATATAATAAAGGATTCTATATTTTTAAATTAGTAAGAGGATATGAGAAGGAAGGGGAGGGAGCAGGTGATTAATGTGTCAACATATTAATTCATTACTATAATTATCATAAATTACTACAAATTCCTTATGCCTTACTCTTATAAATATTTATGAAGTAAGTAAAGAAGAAATAGGTGTAAATTATTAATCAAAAAGTAAGAAAAATTTCTATTATCAAATATCAAAGTTAACCTTTATTTCAAACTAACATAGCAACTAAATACCCTAATTGTTCTGAACACATATATTACAACCAGTAAAATAGAGAAAAGAGAGAAAAATAGAATGTTTACAGTTTCTTAATTCCCAATTATTGTCAACTTGACCACAGTAATAGTGAATGAATAGTTAATTAAGTTCTTTTAGATTCCTTAATAATTCACCAGTATCCAAAATATAGATTCCAAAGTTCTTTCCTCTTCTTCCTTTGTTATTTATAAATGTATGTCTGTGCCTTCAAGTCTATTAGTCTCAGTTTGCTAAAGTGCCAGTCACTCCAAGCCTCTTTTTTTTTGACTCCGAAGTTCCAGAAGTTTCAGTCTCAATACTTTCCTCTATAATCTGCACTGTCACTCCAATTCAATATTTCAAACTTTAAGAAGTTTTTCTACAATTCAATCAGCTTAAAGTTACCAAGTTTATGTCAAAAATACTCTCCCCCTTTTCACTTTCCACTTGGAGGTACAAATTTACTTTGACTGGAGCTAAGCAGAAAAGGAAAGTACACCCTTGCCGCTTCTCTTCGCCTTCCCCTTTTCTGCTCCAGTTCTCCACAGATTCCACCCAATCTTTCAAATCAGATCTTGTTTCCCCAAGTTATAATCCACAATGTGGCTCAGCACAAATCTCTTTCCAGGACTCCACTTTGATCTTCTTCCTCGTCTTCCTTCACCGCTTTGCTCCATCACAACTTCGGGCCACCCTCGGAAGGTTGGATTCTTCTGTCTTGGGCTTCAGGGCTCCCTTCCTTGCCCAACCCAGGAATTCATGGCTTCTATGGAGGCCATGGGCCTGACCCATAATCCAGGGCCCGACCCATGGGGGAACACTCTTGACCTAATTTTTGTCTCTGAACAGTGGCGTAGTGACAGAGGGCAGGCCACTTTTACGGCTGTGCCCGTTCCATGGTCTGATCACTATTTCCTACGGCTGGTCTTCCAACAGGCCGCCCCCACTGCTGGGATGAGGAGCGCTTAGATGGTTCCGCCCAGGCCTTATGGACCCGGGCGGTTCTCGGGCGGAGCTGGGGTTTCTTCCCTCTTCCCTTGCCCACAGCTCTGTCGAGACCTGGCGGCTGCTTGGCAGCAGGCGCGTGGAGGCTCTCGACAGGGTTGTCCCCACGACCCCTCACCGCGTGGTGGATCGGATGGCTCCTTGGTACTCAGAGGAGCTCCGGAGATAAGCCGTCAGAGGGAAGAAAGCTTAGTGGAGGTCCACCCGTTCCCAGTCGATCGAGCCCAGCTAAGAGCCTATATTGGGACTTACCTGGTAGCTGAAGGGCGAGAAGATCTTATCTCTCGCCCTCAGCATCCATGAATAACATGCCCAACCGCCCTGTTTGGGTAACCCGTTCTCTCCTTGCGTTTAGGGAGGGG
>CM019155.1:145893637-145929708 GCA_009733165.1 Naja naja
GCTTCAACCATAACAATACAAGAGCACACAATAGATACAAACTCAAGGTTAACAGCACCAAACTTGATTGCAGGAAATGCGACTTCAGCAACAGAGTGGTCAATATCTGGAATACTCTACCTGAGTCTGTGGTTTCTTCCCCAAACCCCAAAAACTTTAACCTTAGACTATCTACTATTGACCTCACCCCTTTCCTAAGACATCCGCAAGGGATGTGCATAAGTGCACCAATGTGCCTACCATCCCTGTCCTATTGATTCTATTTATTTTTCTTATATGTATTCATTTCATGTTTTCAAAGGTATGTTTATCCTTATACTTATTATCTTGTAAGCGATTGACAAAATAAATAAATAAATAAATAAATAAATAAATAAATAAATAAATAAATATCTTTTTTGATTGAGGAACATTTAGCTGTCAGCCAGATCCCGAGATATCTTACTTTATTTACTACTTGCATATCTAATTTGTTTGCCAATTCTTCATTTTGTTTTTTGTGCAGTTTTTCATTATTAATTTGGTTTTTTCTTTATTAATTTTTGCCGCGCCACGTTTCCAAATTCTTCTATTTCATTCATTAGTATAGTGCTTATTTCTTTTTGGGTCTTCCATTATGAATACCATATCGTTGGTGAAGGCTTGGAGTTTATACTCCTCTTTTTAAATATTTAATCCTTTGAAATCTCGATTCTGTCGTACTTGTGTCAGTAATACCTTTTCTGCTAATTTGTATAACAATGGGGCCAGGGGACATCCTTGCCTCACTCCCTTACTTATCTCTAAACTATCCATAATTTCTCCATTCATTATTATTTTTGCTGTTTGTGTCTTATAGATTGTTTGGATAAGTCCCAGAAAGTTTTCACTGAATTTCATGCTGATCAGTTGATTAATAAGAAATCTCCAATTCAAATTATCAAAGGCCTTCTGGGTGTCTAGGAACATCAGTGCCATCAGTCTATTTGGGCACATTTCATAAAATTCTAAAATGTCCAAAATTACCCTTGTATTGGTCTTCATCTCTCTATGCAGAAGAAAGCCGTTTTGGTCAGGATGGATCATTCTACTTAGTATCCTTTTTAGCCTCTCAGACATTATCGTTGCTAGGATCTTATAATCCACATTTAAGAGGGAAATTGGCCTATAGTTGCATATTTGTTGTGGGTCTGTCGGTTCTTTGTGAATGAGCGTTATATATGCCTCTATTCATGATTTTGGTATTTTAGCGCATTTAAAGGCTTCGTTGTACAAATCCGCCATTAGTTCCTCCAGTATTTCCTGAAATTCTTTATAAAATTCTGATGGAATTCCATCTGGGCCAGGGGTCTTATTCATTTTCTGTTCCCAATTGCATCTCTAATTTCTTTTATAGAAATTTTATCATCTAAAATGTCTTTTTTTTTCATCCATTATTTCTGGTAGATTTTTCCCTTTAAGATATTGATTAATAACCTCTTCTGGGGTTTCTTCCTGCATGTATAAAGTTGTGAAGAATTTTTGAGCAATTTCCTTCTTTTCATGCAGCTGGGAACATACTTTTCCTTCTTGATCTCAGAGGGCTATTATCGTTCTTTTTTCCTGTTCTTTTTTTAATTGTGAGCCAACCATCTCCCTGGTTTATTCATGCTTTCAAAGTAATTTTGCACTGCTAATTTGATTTTCCTGGCCAGGTCCTTACTGTACACTCAGATTTATTTTGTGCTTCACCAGATCAATTTCTCTTTAAATATTTCCATTACTCGGATCTTTCTGTCTGATCATTTCTGTCTTTTGATTTCTCCCGCCAGTCTTTCTGTTGTCATCTTTTTTCTTTGTTCCTTTTTACATCATAGGCAATAGTTAAACCCCTTACATAGGCCTTTGTTGTATTCCATAAATTCTGTAAGGATGTGTGTTCTCTCTGATTGATTTAAAAATATTTTTAATTCTTTTTCTATCATATTAATATATTCTTTATCCCTTAATACATTTTTATTAAGTGCCAACCTTCCAATCCTCTTCTTTCCTCTCCATTTAATTTAATCAGATTGTGGTCAGTCCATGTGTTTGGTAAAATCTCTATCTTTTTCTATGTTCTTCATTAATCCCAAATCCATCCATATCAGATCTATTTTTGACCACGAGTGGTGAGGATTGGAAAAGAAAGTGAATTGTCTTTTAGTAGGATTCAGTTCTCTCCAAGCATCTTTCAAATTCAATTGTGTCACTATCCTATTGAAAGTAGATGGGAGTGTTTTCCTTTTCCTTTTATTCTTTTTACTGCTTTTGTAGTCTTTCTCTATATCTGGGACTGTATTGTAATCTCCTACTATATACACATTTGGGTGTTCAATTTCTACTATCCTTTGATGAAGCTTGGAATAGAAGTCTTTTTGATTTGTATTTGGGGCATATATTGTCACTAATAAAATCTTTTTCTGATTTAAAGTAATTTCTATGAATAACATTCTCCCTTCCTTGTCCTTGTATATCTGCCTCAGGTGCAACCAATCTTTTATGTATACCACATTTCCCCTTTTTCCTGATTTGTCATTGCCCAATACATTTTACCCAAATTAGGGGATTTTAAAAGATCTTACCTGGTTCTCTGGGATATGGACTTCTTGCATACATATGATATCTGCATTTTGCTTCTTAAGTTTTTCAAATGTCTGCTTTCTTTTTGATGGTAAATTTAAGCCATTTATATTAATTGCCAATAGGGCGGTTTCTTTACTGCTTGTATAGAATGGTTCTTGTCTCATTTCTTGTTGTTGGTTCTCTTCTGGGTCCATTGTCACCTTCTTCCTCTCTAGTGTTCTGTCCTTCTAGTTCCTGTTCTGTTTCTTTCTCTTCAGGGGCTTGTTCTTCCTGACTTCAGGTATCTAGCTCCTCCCTATTTTCCTGCTCTGCTTCGGATCCTAAGTATCGGTCATAAAATTCCTGTGCTTTGTCCAGCAAGTCAATCTTATATTTCTTGTCCTGCCAGGATATTAAGAATCCCTTCAGCGTGAGCCATCTAAACACTATTCTATTCTTAATCAGTTGAGATGATAAGAACTGATAGTTTCTTCTTTGCTCTCTGACCCTCCTAGATATTTGTTTCAAAGTCACTGCTTCACATCCTTTATATACTAGTGGCTCGTCTTTGGTCTTTCCATAGAGCAGGTCTCGCATTGTTTTTCTTGCAAAGCGAATATGGACCTCCCAAGGTAGTTTATGTCTACATACATAGTGCATATGCACCCTGTAGACCTCTTGTTTGTTTTTCTGAAGAGCTGCTGCTATCAAATCTGTCATTATTGATCATAAATCTTCCTTCCTATCTTCAATGACATTTTGAAATCTGAGGAAAAATGCCGCTTTCTCCAATTCCATATAAACCACCAAATCCCAGAGTTCACAGTATAATACAGTGGTTCCCAAACTTTTCAAGTCCACCACCCCCTTGGTGCTACAAACTCATCCTCAGTGCCCCTCACCCAGGGGTGGGATTCAAATTTCTGTGGGTGTGCCCTAATTTGAGAGTGTGGCTTGCTGGTCATGTGACTGGGTGGGCTTGGCTTTCTGCTCATGTGACTGGGTGGGCATGGCCAGGTGACTGGCAAACCAAATACAAGTGGTCCTCACTTAATGGCTAATTATTTAGCAAGTGTTCTAATTTATGACTGGCTTCCCCAGAGCTACTTGACCTGTTTTTGGAGTTTTCACAGCTTTAGATCAGGGCTCTAAATCCCACCCCTGCCTGTGTGTGTGTGAGGGAGGAAGAGAGAGACGTTGGATCTCTCTCTCTCTCGTCAGAAAGCCCATCAGTCAAAATTCATATCAGTGGTCTCCGGGATTTAAAATTATGAGTTTGGTGGTTCCTGAGGTCAAAAGTTTGCAACCTGATCTAAAAGGGGTGAGAGAGGGAAGAGAGAAAGAAAAGAGAGAAGAAAGAAAAGGAAAGAAAGAAAAAAAGGACAAAGAAGGGATGGAAGGAAGGGACAGAAAGAAATAAAGAAGGAGGAGGGAGGAGGGAGGAGGAAGATAATGAGATATTCTAGTCCAATCACCTGGTCCAGCAGGTTAGAAGGGGTGTGTGTGTGTGTGTTCTCCTTGTAATTTACCAGTACATTTTGGTTTTGCCTTCTTCAGAATTGGCACTGTAATACATTGGGGAAAAGTAATTTTTAGGGTGGAGATCTGGTCCAATGGATCCTGTTTAAAGCCGCAACAAAATGTGAGAGCTTCCTGATAGTCTTGACCATGTTTCGTCCACAAAATCTTTATTAGAAGCCGAAGAGTTTCAATGTGCTGGCAAAGATGTTTCAATGTGGAAAAGGGCCTCTAAACTAGTCTAAACTAGGCCTCATTCAATCTGATGCATCAGGTCTCTCTCTCTCTCTCTCTTTCCCTCTCTCTCTCTCTCTCCCCCTCCCTTCCTCCTTCCGTCCATCCCTCCCTCCCTCCCAGATTGGCTTTGCTCTACTTTGCCGATATGCCTGCGGGGCCGGCTCTTCGAACATGGATGGATGGATTTTTGGATGGATGGATGGAGAGAGAGAGAGAGAGAGAGGCAGGCAGGCAGGGAGGCAGGCAGGCAGGCAGGCCGGCAGGCAGACAGACAGACAGACAGACAGACAGACAGACAGACAGATATATTGGTAGATAGATAGAAAACAGACAGACCTTTTGGATGGATGTATGGATAGGTAGATAGGTAGGTAGGTAGACAGAAAGACAGAGGTAGGTGAGCGGGAAGGCAGACAGGCAAACAGACAGACCTTTTGGATGGATGGATGGATGGATGGATGGATGGACGGACAGACAGACAGACAGAATGTGACAGCGGCAGCACTTTGGGAAAGCGGTGGTGGCAGCTTTTCCCAATGTGCTGCCACATTTGAGGTGCTGGCTCCAGTGTGGTACAGCAGTCAATGGAGTGAACCTGCAGGGCGGCCTCAAGCGCCTCCTGCCACAGGTGTTGCCAAGGGGCCAGCAGAGGGCCACTAAGAGGTGGCAGGGGGGTGTTTGAGGTGCCAGCCGGTCCTGCAGGTTCACCCATTGACTAGCACTGCTCTGGAGCGGTGCCTAATGGTGAGTGGCATTATGTAACCTCGTGGCATTGTCATACCCCTGCACCTCTTAGTGCCCCTTTGCTGGTCCCCTTGGGTATTTTACTAAAATGACGAGCGTTTAATGACCCTATAGGTTCACCCATTGACTGTAGCACCGCTCTGGAGCCAGTACCTCAATGGGTAAACCTGCAGGGCCAGCCGGCACCTCGAATGCCCCCCTGCTGCCTCTTAGTGCCCCTCTGGGCATCCCTTGGGAATACTAAGAGGTGGCAGGGAGGCGGCACATTGAGCGCAGCCATGGTGGCACATAACGTGCCACCACTTCCGCATTGGAAGCGCCGGCTCCAGAGCGTTACTACAGTCAATGGGTGAACCTGCAGGGCCGGTGCCTCAATCACCCCCCTGCCACCTCTTAGCATCCCCAAGGGGGCCAGCAGAGAGGCACTAAGAGGTGGCAGGGGGGTGGCGTGTCAGACTCGGCTGTGGTGGCACGTAACATGCCAACGCTTCTGCATTGGAGGCACTAGCTCCGGAGCGGTGCTACAGTCAATGAGTGAACCTGCAGGGCTGGCACCTCGAACACCCCCCTGCCACCTCTTAGCACCCTCTGCCAGCCCCCTTGCCTCTTAGTGCCCCCTAAGGCATCCCACCGCTCCCCAGGGGGCAGTACTGCCCACTTTGGGAACCATTAATATAATACTTTCCAATTCTATTCTGATTCAGCTAGTTTTTTTTCCCACCAGATCTGTTCTTGCCTCTATTGTTGTTAGCTTCTGTTCATTCTTCACTATCACCTTTTGCATCATTCCAATGTTGTTCAATTTCTGAATGTCATTTTTCACTCCACCTATTCAACTCTTCATTTCTATTTTCAAATCCTCATGGTTCCTCACTATCAATTCCTGGGTCCTCACCATCATCTCTTGCATCATGGATAATGTTGTCTGTACTGTCTGTAGTGTTAGAGCAGAGCCTGGCTTTTCTGCTACTAACATCGCATCCAAGGACCTCTGTCCCAATGGGGAGGATAGCGATGCTGTTCCTTTCTTTCCTGTTTTTACTGTTGTAGTTGTCATTGCCATTTTTACTACCTGTAGAAGTGACCTCCGATCCACTATCAATTATCACTGTTAGAATTACGTTCTTTGGTCCTTTTCTAGTAGGGTATGTAATAGTAATATCTTTCCTATCTAGTATTTAATTTGGTATGTGCACTATTTGTTATTATTCTTCTATTTTAGAGACACTGTATCAAATCTAAAGTCTATTCTTTAAGTATCAGTTACAACTAGATATTTAGTTACTAATCAAAGGTCAATAATCAATAATTCATATACTTTTAATTAATTAGTATAAATATTAGGATACACAATTCATTATATATAAAGCTTAAATCAATACTTAAATGTTCTTGGATACAGTATTTAAATCAATTCATATAAATCTATTCTCTTTTTCTAATTAAATATATAATACTTTTAAGCACATACACAGGAGAGAGGAAAGAAAAAGAAAGGGAAAGAAAGAAAAAAAATAAGGCAAATTAGAGAAAAGGCAAAAGGGAACAAGACTATTAAATTTAGCACACTATTTCATGTGTTATTCAACCTCTTACTCTTCAATTACTTAATCATTCAATTATTATTCAATTCTAGTAGAATAGTTATACATCTATTAAATATGTACTTTACAAATATTATTTAGTTTCCAAATTTATTTTACTTTTTACTCTGTCGAGGACTCATATCTCAAAATGTCTTCTTTCAAAACTGCACAGTCATACTTTTCCCCCTTCTGTCTGCACTTTGTGCTGTACCATTTTTACAGTCTCAGTTCTAGTAATCTTTCAACTCAACAGCCCCAGACATCAGATCTTCCCTCCTTTCATTGCCACAATTATCTGTAAATAATACAAAAGTCTTCCTATTCTCTTCCTCCAATATATCAAAATGTCCTCTCTTATGTATACATAGTCAGTAATTGTTTTCTCTCTTCTTCACTTCTCCGCCATTCTTGTTGTTTATAATCTGTGATGACCCAGAGTGTATCAGAAATATAGCAAAAACCAAATCATAATAAAGGTCCTTTAATGCCTTCAAATTGGCTTCACTGTTTAATTGTTCACAGTTGAAGATTAAACTATTTTCAAAATAATATTCCAAACAAAAGAAACACAGTTCAAATTCAAAGAGCAGATAACGAAGCAAAAACCAAAAACAAACCACACTGAATAAAGTTTCATGACAGACCAGGATAAATAATTACCAACTTCAGGAAGATAACCAGGTACAGTCGTTTGGAAGAACACCAACCAAGATAAACCTTCTCTAGGAATAAAACACTAATTTGTCTCCAGCGTTTGTCAGCACGCAGGTCCAGACTCTTATGCAGATCTCACACCTGCAACCCATGAAGAGGATCATGGCCCTCTCCTCCTGAGTAGACCTCTCTATGTTGGCTGTTCCTCCTCTCCCTCAGAGTCAGTCTCCACCAGGGGCATGACACAATCACTTTCTTTTCACCACTCACAGTTCTACCATCTACACCTATAATCAGGAAAAAATTATACCATCTCATCTTTCTTCCCCCCAGCTTTCACTATTCTGTTACTCAGTATACAACTCAGTCACTTAATCCGCAGTCAGCACTCCTACTGCTAATTCCATCACTTGTTAACACCACATGGTTCAGAGCCTCATTCTTTTCCTCTTCTTGTCAGATATTCTGGTACTCTTTCTTAATCACACTTTCCCACTGCTCAACTTGCTGTTTTCCACTTTTTACTTCCCTCTTTAAACATCTAGGCAGCCATGTTTCTGGTTCTGATCATCATGATCTCCCTCTTTTGCTGCCATCTTCTCCTTGCAGTCTCTGGGATCATGGCACTTCCCTGACACCTCCATACCTTCCCCTTTTCCCTGTTGACCCCTCAAGGATCCAACTTGCTCCTAGGAGCTACCAGGCATAGAACTTCAGATTTTTCAGAGTGGTGATCCACTCCTCTGCTCCTCTTCGATGTGGCACCTCAACCGGAAGTCTATGCTGTGTCAGACATCATTATTTCTATCAAACAAGATATATACCAGTAGGATTGGGATTATTATTAAAATTTATTGCCTATTCCAAATGAAGTGCTCATTTTGCTACATTTTCAGACATTCTCCAAGATAGTTTAACCAAATCATTTTTATCCTTTGGATATATCAAGCTAACAAGATTTCAAGCATCTATCTCTTTAGATTCTTAGGAGATTTGAAAGATTTACTTTAAGGATGCCTAAAGGTTTGCAGCTGCCAGTTCGTGCTTTTTATTGCTTCACTTCATAAACTGCTGTATAAATATGGGAACAAGCTAACAAATGTTTTATAGACATGTATTTAACACAATATCATGGATTGATTCCTCTTCTTTGAAATGTAAAAATTAGAAAATTTTTGAACATTTAACATACGTTTAACTGTGTTTTTAAAAATGTTTTCACAAAGGTTCAAGGCCACTCAATCTCCATCCACCAATGTCTACTGTACCTAATCATTCAATTTTAACAATATTCCAATATAGGGGCATTATATAAAATGTAGTCTTCCTTCTAACTCATCCTATTAGCAATATATGTTGACCATTGACCATAATAAAATTTGATTTTAATTTGGTTTGATATGGGTGTGTTCCACTAGTCTTTTGGATGAGACCCTTTCCATTATGCTAACAAAATGTCTAATAAAATGCCACAACAGGCCAGAAAGCAGGAGAGCATGAGTTCAAATCTCACTTTAACCAACTGGGTGACTTTATGATAATCCTTCTCTCTCAGACCAATCCACCTCAGAGAATCATTATTTTGGGGGAGGGGGAAATAGGAAGAAGAAAGTGTGTTAGATAAGTTCAATGCCTTGAGTTATTTGTAAAAATAATAAAACCTTGATATGTGTGTGTGTGTGTCTTTTAATTCAGGTGTGGGCTGCTGTGGGTTTGCACAGGTTTTGGCAATCCTCCAGCTAAAATTCTGCACAGTTCGGTGAACCCGCAAATCCCACCCCTGGCTGGCCCTGCCCACTCCACCTCTTCTGTCTCAGGAGTCCTCAGGCAGCCCATTTTGGATGCCAGGTAAGTACAGGGCCTATGTGGAAGCTCAGGGAGGGAAAAAAATGAGCCTCCCAGAAGTTCCAGAAGGCAGGAAATGGATCCATTTCTGGCCTCTGGGGCTCTCCCAGAGGCTTGAGGAAAGCTTCAGAGCCTGGGGAGGGCAAAAGCAGCCCCCTTGCCATGGTGCAGGAGGCCAACTAGGCCACGCCCACCATGGCCACATCCACCAGCAGCCAGGCAGAGAACTGGTTGTTGAAATTTTTGAAGCCCTGTTTTATTCTATGATGTCAGTATTGCTGTGGATTCACATTAGCATTCTCTGCCTGGAAATGTGGATGAAGTTCTCCTCCAAATGGCTAAGTGGTTTAACTGGTATTCCTTAACAGGTAAAAAAAAGTTTCCTCTATTAAATGGCTGTTCATTTTACCTGGTAAATGGGAGTCCTGCTCCATTGTAAGAAACTTTGAATTTGAACAATGAAGCCTATTTTTATTGTCATTCTCCTTTATTTTTATTTTTATTGGCTTCTACTCAATATTAAACCACCAGACACTTATTATCTCACCAATAACAAAATAATTATTTCCTACAGGAATCACAATATTTTTAGGACCAGACTTGCTGAGCAAAAGCATGTTAAAATTCAACAACAATCAAGATGCAAGCATCTGTTTACTTATTCATTATCTCTTGAACCACAGGGAGAGAGGCACAAGGGGGGAAAGAGCTAGTTGCATTCATTGCTATACAGTCCTTTCTACCTTTTCTTCCTTCCAGAAAGTCTTTACATATCCTGGTATGAAGGTATGAATTTGCACTCACCATGAATCTCAAATAGATAGTGATGGATTTTGTCATGAGGTGAACTCTCAGATATAAATCTTAGCTCAATCATTGGACAAACATTGGATTTGATAAAAGAGACGGACAATTTCACCATAACTAAAGAGTCAAAATGTTGTTCCTTCTGATATTTTGGGGGCACAAACAAATTGTCCGGAGCTGCCCTGCAAGTGATGCTTTCCTTGTTCCACAAGAGTGGTTCCAGCCTGGCGACATTATCATTGGTGGGATGATGTCTCAATTTTTCTACCATTTATATGAAATTGAATTTAAGGAACATCCATCTCTAATACAGTATGATTTACCAATGTAAGGATTTTTTTTCTTCCCATGAAGTTTATAATCTTAAACACAATCCCACCCCCAAATGCTTAAAGGAGTAAAAGCATTTTGAGCATAAATGAAAAGTTTTGTATAAAATCTATGACTTCTTTGTATTTCAGATATATCTGGTTTTTGGCTGCTTTGTGTTTCAAATGTATATTTTCTGCACTCTGAAAAGAGTGCAATAAAGAGCAACAAAGATAATCAGGGGCCTGGAGGTTAAAACATACAGTAAAACTAAGGAGAAATTTCCTAACAGTAAGAAAAATTAGCCTTTGGAGTGGCTTGCCTTCAGAAACTGTGGGTGCTCCATCACGGGAGGCTTTTAAGAGACTGGACAGCAATTAGTCTGCCATGGTATAGTGTCTCCTGCTTGAGCAGGAGGTTGGACTAGAAGACCTCCAAGGTCCCTTCCATCTGTGTTATTCTGTTATTTTGGTTGTGAGGGAAGAAATGATTTTTTTTAATATTCTATTACATTACTAGTATTCATCACAACATGTATGAAACTTCAGTGGAAGATGTTTTTGAAGAACATTTAGTTAGCTTAAATTAACTAATTATCTTTTATGATTGTTCACTGGTTTTTAATGGGCAACTATAACAATTGAATAAACAAACAAACAAATACATGTACATTGTCATATTCTATTTTGTAGTAAACTAATAGAAATAAATGTGAAAGCTTGCAAAAAAAGGCAATGTCATTTATTTGATATAATATACCATTGTTGAAAAACATGCAAACACTGTCTGAAAAGTATATTTGAACTCTGTACAAGTTATTGAATATTTTAGAATTATTCCTACTTCCAACAAGGATAAAAATATTTGTTAATCATATAAAAATAATGCCACCTTATAAAAAGGGTGAAGTATCTTTTTTCAATTGGAGTATTTAAATCATTTACAGTGTAATAACTAAATTCTACCAGCATGTCCTTGCCTTGGCCTTTGCTGTGAAGGATATTAATGAAGACTCCAAGATTTTACCTAATGTCACTCTTGGGTTCCACATCCACGACAGTTACCACAATGCAAGGATGACCTATCGCACCACTCTGGACCTGCTTTTCAAATCCCAGGAATTTGTCCCCAACTACAAATGTGATAGCCAGAAGAATCTCATGGCCCTCATTGGAGGATTAGATGCTCTGACTTCATCCTTCATCCTTCATGACACAAACTATAAATATCTTTAAGATTCAACAGGTAATTTTTGCAGGAGGTTGAAAGAGAAACTTTGACTTCTTTTTTTTAATGAATATCAGAGATGATTATTTTGCAGTGTCTTTCTGCAAGACGTCCATTAAATCCACTTTGCTCTCCCTTCTGCATTTTCTGTGGTGGCATAGTGGTTGGAATGCTGTATTGCAGTATAATTCTGCTGACTGCCAGGGGTTCAATCCTCAATGGCTCAAGATTAATGCAGCCTTCCATCTTTCTGAGTTTGGTAAAATGAGGGCCCAGATTGTTGGGGGCATTATGCTGACTCTATAAACCACTTACATAGAGAAGGCTGCAAAGCACTGTGAAGCGGTCTAAGGACTATTACTATTTTGTCCACAATTCACTCAAGATAATCCAATCAACAAAAAATGAATTATGATGATGGATCAGAAAATCTAAAACAAACATTACACAACAAATTAAACTTATTTGATGCACGCAAGTAACACTGTGGTATAATTAGCATCCAACATTTAGTGATTAACTCTCTTCACTATGTCTCAGTTTGTGTCTGATAGTAATAACTCAATTTGCCTGGAAATTGTTGAAGGATTGGGGCTATGTGATACTTTTGGAGATCACTATAATAATTGCAGTAAAGAAGAACATGCTTGACACTTTCTTTTCTTCCAGAATTTCATGCATAGTCTTTCATTCTTAATATTTTATTATATCTACTGCAGAGTTCGGCAGAGTGTTATCCAATAATAATTTTTAGGGTGGGTAAAAATCACATAGTGGGGTAGTGAGAAAATATCCAGCTGTTCATGAGGATGTGTTTTCTGAAACTCTTCCTTTATTCTAATAAATAATAACTTTCCTTTCCTTTCCTTCCATTATATTCCCTTTTCTTTTCTTTCTTTTCCTTCCTTCCTTCCTTGCTTTATGCCTTTCTTTTTCTTCCTTTTTCTTCTTTTCTTTTAGTTGACCTATGGTTCTTTTTCTCAAGAAGAGTTCCAACCTATTATCTTCAGTTTACTGGATGGTCCCAAATGAAGACTATCTATACATTGGAGTTATACAACTTTTCCTCCATTTTGGATGGACATGGATTGGAGTCTTTGCTTTTGAAACTAAGGGAGAACATTTTTTGCAGAAACTGCATCCATTGCTTTCAGAGAATGTGATCTGTTTAGCTTTCACACAAAAACTTCCAGAACGTATCAATTTGGAATACTTCCAAGAATTATTTGTTTTATTCACAAGCATTTCTAATAAATTGATAGATCAGAAAGCAAGTGCTTTTCTTGTTTATGGAGACTTATTCACAATAGTGTGGCTCAGAAGTGTCGTGGTTCTACATGATCCTGAAAATAAAGAGACTGCATTGTTTAGGAAGGTTTGGATCCTGATGAATCCAATTGATTTCATATTGACAGGATTTCAGAGGGGTTGGGATCTCCAGTTGTTCCATGGGGCTCTTTCTTTTACAGTGCATTCAAGAGAAGTTCAAGGCTTCAAAGAATTTCTTCAAGTCATCAAACCTTCAACCCACAAAAATGGATTTCTTCAAGAAGTTTGGCAACAATTGTTTAACTGTCTGCTTTCAAAGGCAGACTTACCATCTTTGATCAATGAAACTTGTAGTGGGGAAGAGAATTTGGAGAATTTGCCTGCCCCTCTGTTTGAATTTCAGATGACTGGCCAAAGGTACAGTATCTACAATGCTGTTTATGCAGTGGCACATTCTTTGCATGTGGCAATGCGATCAAAATCCTTACCAAGAGAGATTCAAAGGGTTGAATTTCTGGATCTGCAACCTTGGCAGGTAATCATTCTGTGCCATACCTATCTTGTGTTTCAGTCATCCTAGCTTATTTATCCTATGGCCACTTATAGAGAGGCAACAAAGCTATTAGTGTCAAAGGTTATTCTATGTTCTAAAATAAAAGAGGATGGACACAAATAATCTCTTTGTCAGTTTTAGCCTAGTCAATGGAATTTATGTATCAATGTTCATTCCATAAATAACTGTTTCATCTCCACATTGAATTGGTCAGTCTTGTAAATTTATCCAGCCTGGTTTCACAAAAGATCTAGCTCAGAGATGGTGAACCTTTTTGTTGTGGTGTGCCGAAAGTGCCTGCATGTGTGATTGCGTGTGCGCATGCTGGTACCCACAAAGCAACTCAGAAAAAAGGGGGATAGAATGTCAATCAAACTCAGATTTGTTGGCTATGAGCCAGGCTCTAAAGCCTACAAGTTTATTGACACAAATAACAGGATTGTTATCTCCAGATCGGCCACATTCTATGAAAGTACAAATTGGAGCAGAATCCATGCCAATGAGATTCTGACTCCCAGTCCTGCTCAAAATTTGGCCAGCCAAAAAGAAAATGTGTCAGAAAGCCCATCTAGTGATGGTGACACATCTGGCTCAGAGGATAAAGGAGAACAAGTACTCTCCAAACCCCTAAAGGGGATCCTCAAGAAGAAGATAGGAGTAGCCTGGAAAAAGGGGCACTCCAAACTTAAAATAAGTGACAGTAGTAGTGATGAAGACAGCACATCAGGTAATTCTGATACAGACGAGGAGCCAGTTAATAGGCCAATTCGATCTACCAAAAACAAAATGCCCAAGAAGTATGAGGACTTCATCACTTCTGTATATCAGATATCGGCCACACCTCAAAAATATGAGGATGTGTTAACACTACCCCCAAAGCAACAAGATAATTGGCGTGCTACGATGGATTCAGAAATGGATAGCCTTAAGAGGCTGGAGGTGTTTACACCTGCTAAATTGCCAAAAGACAAAAGGGTTATTGGCACTAGATGGGTCTATAAGAAGAAACCACTTGAAGGTGGAAACTTCATATATAAGGCGAGATTGGTTGCACAGGGCTTTTCACAAAGATACCCTGATGACTTTATTGATACCTTCTCACCTACCGTATGCCCAGAGAGCATCAAAACTGCTCTCACTATAGCAGCCATACATGGGGAGAATGTCTACCAGTCTGATGTACAGACGGCCTATTTAGACGCAAAATTGGACAAAGAAATATCAGGGCTCCTCAGGGTGTAGATCATAGAGAAGATGAAATTTGTCTGTTAAACAAAAGCCTCTATGGTCTCAAGCAATCAGGAAGAAGATGGTATGAATGTCTTACCGAGTGTCTAAGGCAAATAGGTTTTCCGCCTCACCAGCTGATGAATGCGTGTTCATCAGGGAACATAAAGATATTAGAGAAACCATTTTGGTTTATGTGGATGGTATTTTGTATATCTGTAAGTCAGAGGACAGATGTAAATTCTTCTCTGAACAGTTAAGTGAGAAGTTTGCCCTGAAGCCTCTAGGCCGAATTGATAAATTCTTGGGGGTTCAGTTCACTAAGACTGAGAAGGGGTTTGAGCTTTCTCAGTGGGATAAAATTGTAGACTTAATTGGCAGATGTAATATGGCAGAGGTCAAGCCTTGTGACACTCCCATGCAAACTGACTTTACCAGAAATATGTATAATAAGGGTACTGAATTTGAACAGAAAACACTCTACAAATCAGTATTGGGCTCTCTACTATACATTGCTAGCTGGACAAGACCAGACATCAGTCTGGCTGTTAGTATTCTGTCCAGGCATTCTGAGAACCCCACCCAATTTCTTTGGGATGGGATCAAAAGAGTTCTCAGATATTTGAAGGGCACTGCAAGCTACTCGCTCCTATTGGAACCCCACAAGTCTGAAATACCTGATTTATATAGCTACTCAGATGCGGATTGGGCAGGGGACATTAAGTCTAGAAAGAGTACATCTGGTTATATTATATTTTTAAATGGCAGCCCTATCCACTGGTACTCAGGCAAGCAAAAACTAATTGCAACTTCCACAGCAGAGGCTGAATATACATGTTTGTCAAAAATATCAAACAACCTCATCTGGTTTGATGAGCTGTTGAAGAGTCTGTGGAAGGAACCTGAGTACCCCATTGTAATCCATGAGGACAACAAGGCAGTCATTGATATATCAAAGGCTGAAGCCATTGGACAGAGGTCATGGCATATTGATATAAAATATAAACATGTCAGACAATTATCTAAAGCGGGTTTCATCAAA
This sequence comes from Naja naja, assembly GCA_009733165.1. Lineage (NCBI taxonomy): Eukaryota > Metazoa > Chordata > Lepidosauria > Squamata > Elapidae > Naja > Naja naja. The sequence continues at coordinate 145,909,218 of CM019155.1, forward strand.
ACTACCTTTACAGAAACTAAGAAGCAAATTGCAGATATATTCACAAAGCCCTTGCCATGGGAACAACATCTGTATTTACTAAACAAATACCACTAATCATATGATGTGTACTTAATGTTGCTGTCATTGTTATATATAGTGTATTATGTACATATGGACATTGTATAGAGCCCCGATATGTGTCAGTGGAAAGGCACAGAGAAGGGGATTGTGGAAGGAATTTCCACTTTGCTGTGCTCTTTTCACTGGTTTATATTTAAAAATTCAAATGAGCCAATTGCAGCACAGTTGTACTTTTGAATGTACCGGCTTTCTCAGCTCCACCCCTTCTAGCTCAAAGAGTATATAAGGAACTGCCTCAGTGACAGTTACTCAGTTCCAAGAAAGAGCAGTTCCAAGCTGCAAGGGAAACTATTCCAAGATAGGAGGTTCCAAGTTACAAGGCACACAGTTCTGAGGAGCTGTCTATTCCAAGCTGCAAGGGAGACAGGTCCAAGATACCTTAAGACAGTTCCAAGGCAAAAGACTGTTGGAAGTGCTTTGTCTCCCCTTTCTGAGGAAAGGACTCTTGGAACTCCAGCTACATAGGTAGCCATTAGGATTTAAGGACTTTAAGGACTCTCAGAAGAAGCACAGGACACTGGTATGCTTTCTTGAATATTTATTTGTTTTTATTCATTGTTATAAATAAATAAGTTCTGGATTGAACTCTTCTGGGCTCAACTCTTTTTGGATAACTGCACTGTAGATTAAGGTTTATGAGCCGTTGGTTTCTTAACCTCTCAACTTTATTTCTGTCACCCCTGCACATGCATGTACAGAACCCCCCACTACCACCTTACCTGCACTGCACATGCATGCACTTCCCAGATGATTTTTGACCCATTTGAGGCCTTTTTTGGCCTCCCAGAGGCTCAAGGGAAGCCTCTGCAGCCTTTGCAGGCAAAAAACAGGCCTGTCTCATCACTTCCTGTATTTCCATAAATATGGGAAATGATGAAACAGGCCTGCTTTTCAGCTGGGAGTCACACACATGTGCAGTGGAGGTAAGTTTGGCTGGGGCTCACGTGCCCGCACAAATGGCTCTGCGTGCCACCTGTGGCATGCATGCCATAGGTTTGCCATCATGGATCTAGCTAGTCTAGTGAAGAGAAGGACCAGGGGAGACATGATAGCAGTGTTCCAATATTTGAGGAGCTGCCACAGAGAGGAGGGGATCAAGCTATTTTCCAAAGCACCTGAAGGACAGACAAGGAATAATGGATGGAAACTGAACAAGGAGAGATTCAACTTGGAAATAAGAAAGTTTCTGATAGTGAGAACAATCAACAGAACAGAAGTTGCCTTCAGAAATTGTGGGAGCTTCATCACTGGAGGCTTTCAAGAAGAGATTGGACTGCCATTTATCAGAAATGGTGTAAGGTCTCCTGCTTGGGCAAGGGGTTGAACTAGATGACCTACAAGGTCCCTTCCAACTCTGTTAATCTGTAAAAATAAAGGATTCAATCGCATTGTGTCTGAAGGCAGGCTATCTTTTTTTGTGCTCCCCTCTCAAAAAAAATAAAGGAATTTAAAAAAATAAACTTTTCTGAAATGTGAACATTTCACTTTTATTAGCTTTTTGCAATTTATTAAAGACAGGATTGTTAGATGGGAGACCTAGGACTCATCATACTATCATACTATTTTTGGTAATAGAGATGTATTATATTTCTATGAAATGATGTTGCAGGAGAAATGCTGAGTTTGGTGCTTTAAAGTATTTGTCATAATTAATTAATAAAACAAAAGTGAGTTCTACATCTCAGTTATTAATCATTCTTTGTGGATGGACATTTCCTTCTTCTATATTTCAAACCAAGTAATGTTGTTTAGTTTCTTCTTTCCATGATGCATTGTTTTATTTTTGAATCCCTTTTTGCTATCCTCCTTCAAGTAGCTCCACAATTTTCTTCAAGAGGTTTTTTTTAACAACTCAGCTGGAGAAAGAGTCTTCTTTAAAGACAGCAGAGAAGGTCCAGGTGGCTTTGACATCATCAAAATGATCACTTTCTCAAATAGATCCTTTCAGAGAGTTAAAGTTGGAATGTTACACCCCAGTGCTCCAAAAGGAAAAGAAGTTATGATTGAGAACAGAATCTTTTGGCACCCTGGTTTTAACGAGGTATGAAAATGTGTTCATCTAAAAAGGAACACATCTCCCCATAAAATGTTCTCATGAAGTTGTATTATTTTCAGAATAGGTCCCCCATCATCTTTTTCAAATGTAATTAGATCCTGAATTTCTGCAATGGTCTACAGAAAATCCATATTATGTAACAATGCTGCAGATGATAGATAGATAGATAGATAGATAGATAGATAGATAGATAGATAGATGAGAGAAAGAGAGGGGGAGTAAGACATTGGAGAAGGGAGAAGAAAGGCTAAAGGAAATATATTTTGCTGATATATTTTTCATCCCTACAAAAATTTCATTTTTTAATTTTTTTTAAAAAAATTATTATATAGGCTTCAATGAATGCAATTCTTGGAATTGTATATTACTAACTGCACTAATTTTGAAAGGTGAATATTCACAGTCTATTCATATGGAACAAAATATCTTGTCTGTAAATAAAAGATATCTATGAACTATTGTGCACTGTGCTAGAGAGATGGAAAGAGAAAGAAAGAAAGAAAGAAAGAAAGAAAGAAAGAAGGAAGGAAGGAAGGAAGGAAGGAAGGAAGGAAGGAAGGAAAGACCACCATATTTTATTTCACTAAGTAATCTTTCATTTATTATATTAACAGTAGTTGTTATTATTCAGAGTCTCTTCTACTTGTTGTTCTTGTCCCTATGATTTCCGGAATTTCTACAACCCTTCCCCCAAATATTAATAATGTCAAATATTATTCATATAATCCAATTTAGATAATTTCCATTGTCTAACCTATATTCTTTCATATCTCCATCTATCTCTCTAGCTTTTGCCTGTTTCTCTCTGTAATAACCCTTGTTCCCCAGGTTATTGGAAGAAAAGGGCTGAAGGGAGAGCATTCTGCTGTTATGATTGTTTTCCATGCCCAGAAGCAAAGATTTCAAATCAAACTGGTATTTCCACAATATTTTTTTTTATTATATCATTAATTTTTCATTAATTAACCATTTGTTATATACGGTTCAAAGAAATATAACATCCTGGATGTGTATTTGTATAATTAAAACTTTTACCAATTTTTAATGAGATATTTTTAGCTCATTCTCAGATTTGTTTATGGAAACCCTACAATTATTATTCCACTGGGGATAGATGGATAGATGATACAGATAGATAGATAGATAGATAGATAGATAGATAGATAGATAGATGGATGGATGGGCAGGCGGGTGGGTGGATGAGTGGGTTGATGGATGGATGGATGAATGGTTGGATGGATGGATGGAAGGAAGGAAGGAAGGAAGGAAGGAAGGAAGGAAGGAAGGAAGGACGGACAGACGGATGGACTGATGGATGATGGATAGATAGATAGAAATAGATGATAGATTAGATAAAGATAGAGATAGGTAGATAGATAGATAGATAGATAGATAGATATTTTATTTTACCACTGAAAAGAGGGGGAGAGGGAGAGGGGAGGAGGAGGAGGAAAGGAGCAAGATTAGGAGGAGGAGGAGGAGCTAATATTCACAATTCTACTTTTTTTTGCAATGGTGTTTTTGTCTCTGCAATTTTCAGTTTTCATGTAACAATATCAAATATTGAGAATACTGATGGTCATCCAGTGCTTTAATTATCTTTGAGTGCTATGTGGGTATAGGAATTTTCAATAACAGATACTGATTCCTAATATTTCCAAGATATATGCTGAGCCAAATTGCTTGTGATGACAACCTACTCACTATAAATCCAGCTATGCAATGTTTGACCTAATAAATATATGAATGAGAGAAGATCAGTCAATGACAGTTCATAGAGTAGACTCAGAATTAAGGAAAAAGGATGCTAGAAAACGCAACAGCAAAGTAATTTCTTCTTACAAAAAAATGTGAACATATCATTAGAGTTTATGGGCACTGACTTATTTCAAATTCTTTATCATTTTTTTTCTTTTTTGCCAGATAAAAGTATTAAAATCAAATTTAAACTTCTGATTAAAATTTAAATAATGAATGTCTATTTATGCTTCTTGGATCCTACCTTCTTTTTCAAATAAAAATACTGATCTTTTCTTAGTTTACTCACTCTTTAAGAAGCAAGAAAGCTAAACAGGTTTAAATGAATTATATTGTTTGCACCTCAAAGTCCACACTTCTCATTCTCTTGTTATATATCTATCACCACAATTATTTTTTCTATGTTTTGAGACAATGGGAAAACCTACATTGCCTATATTGTAATAAATTTGAAAGGGTTGAAAAAATGCATTTCAAAGAATAGCAATAGCACTTAGACTTATATACCACTTTATAGTGTTTTACAGCTCTCTCTAAATGGTTTACAGAGCCAGCATAGTGCCCCCAATAATCTGGGTTCTCATTTTACCAACCTTGAAAGGATGTAAGGCTGAATTAACCTTGAGCCATTCAGAATTGAACTGCTGGAGCGAGCTTTGAGTTATCCTGCAATATTGCATCTTAACTACTGTGCCACCATGGCTCTTCCCTTCATTTATGCCAATAAATGGCAATAATAATTACTATTCCCTTCATTTATGCCAATCCTAAATGATAAAATTGAGGAAAGAATGTATTTTCATAAAAATATGATCCAATTGGTAATATGTGGCATGAACTCAAAATGGAATCACAGTTGGCAACCAACCAGACTATGATTAGGAGTTGTGTGATGCAGTGGTTAGAATGAAATATAGCAGGCTAACTCTGCTCACTGCCAAGAGTTCAATCCTGACTAGATCAAGTTGCCTCAACCTTCCATCATTCTGAAGTCAATAAAAAACCCAGATTGTTGGGGACAATATGCCAACTCTGTAAACAGCTTAGAGAGGGCTGTAAAACACTGTGAAGCGCTATATAAGTTTAAGTGCTATTACTATAAAGTGAAACATGATTTGCTGATACAAAAGTAGAATTTATGCCTGTCAAATGTTGTGATCTTTGTCACTTTGACTGGAATGATATGATTGAAAGTTGGCCTTCTTAGCAGTGAACTACACTCATTGTCTGTACTAAAGGTAATGCTCAAGTATCTCTTGCACAAACCTGGTATAACAGACCTGTCAGCCATCACAGCTTGGTCCATTAGAAAAAAAAAGACTCTTAGCCTATTGATATGGAATACAGAAATGAAAAATGTCTTGACTTTTTTTTTCCAGATATGGATGACTGTTTTGAATGTTCACAAGATCATTATCCAAATAAAGAAAAGAAAGGATGTATCCTGAAACTGGTAGTCTTTCTAAATTTCAAAGAAAACTTAGGAATTAGTTTAGTCTCAGCAGCTCTTGGTTTCTTCTTCTTGACATCTTGGGTACTTGGAACATTTATTAAGCACAGGGATACTGCCATTGTCAAAGCCAACAACTGGCCCCTCACCTACACCCTGCTTGTCTCTCTTCAACTCGGTTTTCTTTCTGCTTTGTTATTCCTCAGCCAACCTGGCAAAGTGACCTGCCTTCTCCGACAATCAATGTTTGGCATCACCTTTTCAGTGGCCATTTCTAGTGTACTGGCCAAAACCATCACTGTAATTGTGGCTTTCATGGCAACTAGACCAGGATCTCAGATGAGGAAATGGGTGGGGAAAAGATTGGCTTTTTGTATTGTCCTTTCCTGTTCTCTCTTCCAAGTGTGTCTTTGTATTCTTTGGTTGTCAACATCTCCTCCTGAGTTGGACATGCACTCAGTGCTCCAAGAAATGATTTTGCAGTGCAATGAGGGGGTCACCTTTCTTCTTCTACTGTGTCTTGGGCTACATGGGTATATTGGCCACTGCCAGCTTTATTGTGGCTTTCCTTGCCCGTAAATTACCTAGCAGCTTTAATGAAGCCATGTTGGCCTTTTGCAGCGTATGGCTCTCCTTCTTTCCAGTCTATCTGAGCACAAAAGGAAAAGCCATGGTAGTTGTGGAGGTCTTCTCCATCTTGTCCTCCAGTGCTGCATTACTGGGATGTATATTCCTGCCAAAATGCTACATCACTGTTTTCTGGCCTGACCTCAACCACAGGGAGCAACTCACAAAGAGAAATTAGTGCCACATGTGGTCTTTCTTGCTAGGAAAAATTGCTGACATAGTTGTTTCTGTCAAAAGAGGATTTATGGAGGATTACTATGTTTACTTAGATTTATTATGGGCATCCATTCCAAAAGAAATGTTCAGGCTGCTACATTTTCAACCATTCATTTAATCTAACGCTTTCTTATTTTGAATGTATAAGATTTTTAATTTCAATCTCTTTTTTATTCTAAGGAATTTGAAGTAAATACATATTTAACACAGTATCAGTTTTGGATTGGTTGGATTTGTGTGAAATTCAGTATTTCTGGATGTTTGAAACCTGTAAATATAATGTTACTTTAAAAAGGATTTGTGCTGATTCTCTATCCATCTGACTCTCTATCCATCCAACTATTTCTCTTGTAACTTATCATTTGGTTAATTAATAATATGGAAAATTTTGTGAAACAAAATGTATTCTTCCTCATCATTATTCAAAGCATATTCTGGCTAATTACCATAATCAAAAGTGATTTGATTTGATAAATTAGAAGTATGCATTTTACATGTGGGCATGTAATGCAACACCCAGAAAAATATGGCATACTTCACTTAATCATCCAAGGAAAGATTGAAGGCAAATGAGGTCCAGGCAGGAGAAAAACATCATGTCTTCAAAATCTAAGGGATTGGTTTGGACAAAACTGAACAGCATTTTTTTGTGTGGCTGTTGATAAAATTAGGATCACCAACATGATTGCCAACATTCAATGACAGATATGGCACAAGAAAATTTTACATGGAAACGAAAGGTGAAATTTAGCTCAGATCATAGTAAAAGATGTAGACCCCTTTTTTATACAAGGAAGGACCACCAAGACAAAAATATCTGGTGGGAAACTTTGAGTATTTTATTGGATATGTATACACAGACACACAGACATGGATACAAATGTATACATACATACACAGCAGTGATGAAATGCTACCTGTTCGGCCCGATTCAAGTGAACTAGTAGCAATTTTGTGTTTGGCCAAACACGTAGTAAAAAAAGTTCTGATGATCAGCTGAGAGGAGAAAGATGCACTTTTCTGTTCTTTATCAGCTCCGCTGATTGGCATGGCAGAGCTGCAGCTGGTGTTTGGAAAGCTGAACGTATGAGTGAAGTGCGCAATCATCGAACTGGTAGGGAAATTGGTAGAATCCCACCACTGATACACAGAGACAGATTGAATGACAGACTTCAGTTTACATTTTTCTTGATGATAATGGGCAAATATTTTTTTCCCTGCAGGCATCAGCATGTCAAGAGGCATTTCAATTTCAATTCATTACAATAAGAGATCAGTGGGGAAGAGGCAAGGAAAAAATTTCTGATCATCCCAAAAATGCTTTTTCAAAAGGCAATTGGGCTTTCACTTCTCACCCAAGAAGCTTCTTCAGTGTCATATTCTTCCCCCCTCTGTTGAGAGAGGGCTGTTCAATTTTAATATAGATGGCCTATTTATTTATTTATTTATTATTTGCACTTGTATGCCGCCCCCATCTCCGAAGACTCGGAGCGGCTCACAATTAAAATATGATACAATAAATACTTAAAAAACTATTAAATTTAAATACAAGTCCAAATATAATAAACTAAAACCATTAAAACTATTAAAACCATTAAAACTATCCCAACCCGGGGGGGGGTCACAGCCCGGGTTGATCAAACAACCAAGTTTTTAGCTCACGGCGAAAGGTGCGGAGGTCAGGGGCCAGGTGGAGCTCCAAAGGCAGTTGGTTCCAGAGGTCAGGGGCCGCAACAGAAAAGGCTCGTCGTCAGGGAATTACCAATCGGCACTGACCCACCGATGGAATCCTGAGGAGTCCTTGCCTATGAGCTCCCACAGGGCGGCCGGCATTCGATATCAGAAGAAGATGCTCCCTTAAATATTGAGGACCCATGTCATGAAGGACTTTATATGTTAACACTAAAACCTTGAACCTCACCCGGAGCACAACCGGCAGCCAATGCAAGCAGCGCGGGAGGGGTAATATGGAGAACTGGGTAACTCCCATCACCACCCAGCCGCATTCTGCACCAGCTGCAATCTCGGATGGTGTGCAAGGGAAGTCCTAAATAGAGCGTTGCAGTAGTCGAGTCTTGAGGTAACAAGGGCATGAGTGACTGTCGCGAGGGCATCTCGGTCCAAAAGGCGAAGTTGTCGAACAAGGGGAGCTGGAAACGCGCCCCTGGCGATGGCCCGACCTGCTCCTCCAACGAGCCGTACATCCAGGAGGACACCCAGATTCCGCACCCTATCCACAGGGGCAACACCTCTCCCCTATGGCCAAAGATGGACAATCTTGACCGGGCGAGGGCGGTATGCACAGCCACTCAGTCTTGGCGGGTTGAGTCAAGCATGTTCTGCTCATCCAGATCCGTACGCATCCAGACACTGGGTCATCAGGAGAGGGCATCGCTGATCTGGTTTGGGGTGGAGATGTACAACTGAGTATCATCAGCATACTGATGGAACTTCACCCCAAAACCACGGATGATCTCACCCAGCGGCTTCATGTAGATGTTGAATAAGAGGGGAAAGGACCGACCCTGAGGACCCCACAAGAGAGCACCCTTGGGGACCTAACCCCCTGCCAACACCAAATCGACCGCCCGAGAGGTAGGAGGAGAACCACCGAAGAATGGTGCCTCCCACTCCCAGCCCCAGTGACGCAAAGGATACCATGGTCGATGGTATCGAAGCCGAGAGGTCTAATAGGACCAGGACAGAGGAAAAACCCTGTCCTGGGCCCTCCAGAGATCATCCATCAGCGACCAATGCCGTCTCCGTGCTGTAACCGGGTCGAAGCCCGATTGATACGGATCTGGTAGTCCGCTTCATCCAGGAAAAGCGGAACCTGCTGAGCCACCACACTCTCAACAACCTTAGCCGCGAAGGTTGGAGACTGGATGAAAATTGTCTAACACGGTCAGGTCCAGGGCAGGCTTCTTCAGAAGGGGCCTCACCACCGCCTCCTTCAAGGCGGCGGGAAAGACACCCTCCCTTAAAGAAGCGTTGACAACCGCCCGGAGCCAACCGCAGGTGGCCTCCCTGGCGGCATATGTCAGCCAGCAGGGACACGGGTCCAACAAACATGTGGTGGAACTCATTCGCCGCATAATCCTGATCGCTTCATCCTCAGAAACAGGATCAAACTCATCCCAGGTAACAATGGCCAGACTCCCAGCACCCCTTCCCTCGGACCACTGCAAATCAGAGGGTAACCCGTCCCGAATACGAGCGATTTTATCCGACAGATATTGAACAAACCCCACTTTCAAGCAGAGGAGGAAGGATATGACCTAGAGATACCACCTATCTCCTGTTTACAACACAGTTCTGTCAGTAATTCCAAGAATGTTCCACATCCATTTGCACTCTCATTTAGGAGAACCTGCCTTAATGACTTTTAGAGAGAGTGCTCATGAGCAGATAATCAGAAGGGATTTTTTTGTGGTCATATTAAAAGCAACTGCATTCTTTTCATGGATGGTGGGCTGTTGCAGAACACAGGTGACTCTCAGTGGCTGACCAAGAAAGAGCAAAGGGCAGAGGAAACAGAGCAGAAGGGAGACAAGGAGAGTGTAGGAGAGACCCCAGTTGTTGGCTTTGACTATTGGAGTATCTCTGTGCTTAATGAATGTTCCAAGAACAAAGACTGTGGTCAGGGAGAAAACCACAGCAGCTGAAGATAAGCTGATTCCTAAAGGTTCTTCATAAGAGAGGAAAGTTATGACTTTGGAGATACATTGAGTATGGTCTTCATTTGCATACTGATCTTCTGAGCATCTGAAACAGTCATTCATATCTGGAACAAAAAGACCATATTCCAGCACACTTCTGACACATTGAGATATTTCTTACTTAATCCTGTTATTGTTTACGTATTTTGACATCTGTGTCTAGTTAATGGGGTGTCTTCATCAGTTAGTGGTTAAGACACCAAGCTAGAGACTGGAAGACCATGGGTTCTAATACAACTTTAGTCTTGAAACCCAGCTGGGTGAATTTGGACCAATCATTGTCCAACTCCAACTCACAGGGTTGTTATTATGGGGAAAATAGGAGGTAAAAGGAGTAGTAGATATGTTCAACACCTTGAGTTTGTTTATTCAATATAGTTGTATCTTGCTTTTATTATTTTTACAAATAACTCAAAGTGATGAACATATCCAACATATCTTTCTCTTCCGATTTTCCCACAATGACAACCCTGTGGGGCAGCTTGATTGAGAAAGTATGATTAGCCTAAAGTCACTCAGCTGGATTTCATGGCTAAAGTAGAACTTGAACTCATGGTCTCCCACGTTCTAGCCTAGTGCCTTAACTAAGCTGACTCTTTGTTTATAAAAAACGTTTATGAAAATAATAAATGAGTTGTTTATAAAAGTAATAAAGGATGGATATAAATACAAAATTTAAAAAAATATTCTTTATCACTCTTTCTAGAAATTCTCAATTTTATCATTACTGTCAATTATCAATTTCTATGGTAGATGGATTTAAATCTAAGTCTTTCTAATCCTAGACCAACCCCTTCACCACTAAACTACATTGGTTTCTAGGTGGTAAAAGAGATACTATCTCAAATCTTCCAGTGGGCTTTAGTGGTTAATATTTGTGGCAAACATTCAGTGGGTCTCTAAGAAGGTAAAAATGACCAGTTCTTCAAGCACACAGTCATAAAAATACCACAATAACCTGCTAAAATATGGAGTCTATGTAATTGTCATACTATGAAGCACATTTAGTGACCATAGTTAGTTCCTGGATGAAAGTCTGCCATGAAATCTCAGGGTTGTAGTTTCAACTGAGAAGTCATATGAAATTAATATAGTAAGCCACTTCTATATAGCTGTGGGATAAATAACCAGCTTGGATCTGTCCATGAAGAGATCCAGAAGTGACCTTGACCTAAGGCAGAATTTACATTTTTGTCTGCATACTATCATGCAATAAAATATTATCTTCATGTGTTGAATATTGTCTACACCTACCTTTCTGGTGTGAAATCTTTCCTTCTGGGCAAGGAGCACAATCATAACAACAAAATGTCTTCCCTTCCTTCTTCTTCTTCTGATAACCAGGTTGGCAGTATTCATTACATAAAGATTGTGGGACCACCTACCCATCAACATAAATGTAGTTTAGAATCAAAATATGCCCATTAACATTCACCAGATAACCACCATTCCTGTACTGTAGACTCAGAATTGAGTGTTAACCATTAACAGTTTTCATATTTAAAGCAATAAAACAAGAGGCTAATCTGGATAGGGTGTTGGCCTATTGATATACTTTTTACATACATGCAAATCCTTCCTCTGAATTTTGTATTCCTTTTGTATTTTGCATTTGTTTGCTAATAATGGATTTTAAGGCATTTCAATGTATTTTAAAACAAAACCCCATAACTTATATATAATTTTTGAAATTCCTCAAACCTTAAAAAATTGACAACCTATTTTCATCATATGTGTATCATAGTATTATGTGCTTCTATATAATTATATTACTGCTCTCCTTGTGTTCTATGCCATATGCTAAATAAATACATGGAGTATCATTTAACATGCTGTCTATATTGACATAATTAATTATATACAATAAATACAGTATAATCTATATTACTATAATTATATTAAAATCTAATTTAATTATATTTCTTTTAATATAAATTTATTGAATGTAATTAAATATATTAATCATATATATATATATTGTCTGTGTGTGTATGTATAATTTTTGTAAATTAGGACATCCAGGAACGGAGGTTGGTTGTTGGTTTCTGTTTCCATGGTATTGTATTTTGGGGTGTAGGCTGTTGAGGTGTGTGAGGAAGTTGTCCAGTTTTTCTTTCCCGTGTGGCCAAATTACAAAAGTGTCGTCTACATATCTAAGCCAGAGTTTGGGTTTGTATTCGGATTTGTTTAGAGCATTGGTTTCAAAATGTTCCATGTATAGGTTAGCGATGACGGGTGAGAGGGGTGATCCCATAGGTGCTCCTTCTATCTGTTTATATCTTTGTCCATTGTGGATGAAGTATGTGTTGGAAAGGCAATGGTTGGTCAGATCTAGGATGTGCTTAGGGGTGTATTTGTTTTGGATAGCTGTCAAGGCTTCTTTAATAGGTACTTGGGTGAAGAGGATATGACATCGAAGCTCACAAGTAGGTCGCTGGGTTGTAGGTTTTGTTTCTTTATTGTTTCTATGAAGTGGAAAGAGTTTTGCGTGTGAGGTGATGGATTCTGTGTAGGGCTGGAGTTGTTTGGCGAGAAATTTGGCAAGGTTCTGTAGAGGTGAGCCTATGGAGCTGACTATGGGTCTGAGTGGTGTTCCTTCTTTGTGTATCTTGGGGAGGCCATAGAGCTTAGGGCATCTAGATGATTTTTCTCTGAGGATGATTCTTTGTTGGATCTCTTCACTGATGGGCGAGGCTTTTATTTTGGATTTGGTGGTTTTCTCCAGGTAGGTGGTGGGATCTGTGTTTAGAGGTTTGTAAGCGGGGTCTTGGAGTAGGTTGAATAGTTTGGATTGGTAGTCAGATGTGTTCATCACGACTGTGGCATTGCCTTTGTCTGCTGGGAGGATGATTATGTTGTTGTCTTTCCTCAAGTTGCTGAGTGCAATGAGATACTATCTCCTACTAAATATTGTCCTGGTAGATGGATTAGTGGTGGGCGGACAGGCAGGCAGGCAGGCAGGCAGACAATTTATTCAGCTAATGTGAAACCTAATGGGCATATGATTATGTGATAGACAACCTATTTGTTGTCTGCTTCACCAACCTATGGATGACATAGAAATGGGGAAAGATATAACATCTAATAAGGAATGAACCAACCTAGAACTAGAGAAATTTCCTGACAGTTGGAACAATTAATCAGTGGAACAACTTGTCTCCAGAAGTTGGGGTTGCTCCAACACTAGAGGTTTTCAAGAAGAGATTGGAAAACCATTTGTCTGAAATGGTATAGGGTTTCCTGCTTGAGTTGAACTGGAAGCCCTCTAAGGTCCCTTCCAACTCTGTTATTCTGTCATCAAGTAAAGCATTTGATTTATGGAAAACTAGATTTTTCCCCTTTCAGACATTAACACCAAATGCATGCATGTCTTCAATGCACCCTAAAGCAAATGCACAGCATTAGAGGTAGCTCATATGTTCTCTTGATGCATTTTTGTACAAGAAAGCAAAAGGTTTCTTGGCTGATGGAATTGTATCATTTATGGAAAAATGCATGGGAAAGAAATCTGCACAAAATATTAACTGAACTCTGGGAATTCTAATATATTTTACTCTTAATAAGCATCCTAACAAAGTACCAGTATTTGATATTACATTTCTTCTGGTTTGACTCAATGGAGTGGCTTCAATGGTGAAATTTTGCTATCCAGTAGCATGGTCCTCACCAGTAACAAAGATAGATGATGACGGGCAAAGGATAACACATTCTTGAAAGTTGTCCCATTAATGAAAACCTCACTGCCTATTCAAACACACTTTTCTGTCCAGGCATTTTGTGGGGAAGCAAAGACTGTTTTCCTTAACATTGCACTTACTCACTTTTAACATTTCCTATGTAAGTAGATAAAATCAGTTGATGCTGAAGGAAATCAACCCTGAGTTTTCTTCGGCAGGACATAAAGTGAATCTGAAGCTCAAATACTTTGTCTACCTTATCCCCATTTACAAAACCCCTGATCTTGGGAAAGAGTGAAGGAAAAAGGAGAGAGGGAAAGCAGAGGATAAAAAGAGAGAGACTGCATAAGATAAGTGTCAGAAAGGTTGAACATAAAGATTGCAGAATGTGAGGGATATTAAAGCTATGAAGAAAAAAAGAAGAAGAAAGTTCAATTGGATTTTGGAACAAACACCTTTGGGAGAAAACAGGGAGAAGAAAATTATAAATGAAAAGATAGAGACTGCATTAGATAAGTGTCAGAAAGTGGTAAAGATAAAGATTGTAAGATATAGGATATTAAACCTGTGCCATCACAACAAAAAGACAAGAATCTCCTACCTTTTGATATTCCCTTCTTCTAACAACGAAGGCCAATTGAAAGGAAACACAGTATAAAAGGGAAGAATCTGAGATGTAATCCGACCAATGACATAATCTCCGGACTGATAGGATGCATGCGAAAAAGGGAGCGCTTAGTTCTAGCCATGAATTTGCACACCAAGTGAGGGTACCTAAGCAGCAATATCATGGTCTACACCATCTTGTTATTCAATCTTTTTTCTGAACACATCTCTGCCTATTTTATGAGATGATTAGACACAATGAACATGAATTTGTCCAGAAGGCAGTGGAGGACAAAGGAGCTTGGTGTGATGTGATCCATGGGGTTTTGAAGAGTCAGATATGACTCAATGATTGAACATCAACAACAATGTAATTGTGAATCATATCTAGGATTTGCCCTGATTATTGTTTGCGTAACATGCTGTGTGAATGCCATACCAAAACATCAGCAGAAATAAAAAACCCAGATATATTAAGCAAAAGCATCTCAAGTGCCCACACTCCCTACCAAAACCTGACCTGTGGAATCTTATAAAGAGTTAAAGATGTCAACTACATGGAAGGAGATATCAAATGTCAATCCTCCAATCATAGCTATTATCTTCTTCTTGGATTCACAGTTGTAATTGAGGGCTGTTCTCTGTGACTTGAAAAGAATCTGCAGGATACTGTGATATAACATTCTCTCATAGTTATAGGAGTCTTGAATGTAGAATCCAAGGGTGCTGTTGGACAAAACCTTCAGATTCTTATTAATCTCATTTATGGCAAACACTAAAGCTAAGTTGTGCTGGTAAAAGCTTGTCATTATGCTGAAAATAAAGGTACATACATATTTCACATGAAATGATTAAAAACTTCAAAAGTTTATGGAGCTTCTGAGCATCCTAGGTCATGAATGTCCCAAAGGTGCTTTTTCAAGAGGCAACTGGATTTCCAGAAAGTCCAGTTGCCTCTTGAAAAAGCACCTTTGTGTACAACTCTGAAAGTTGTTAAAGTGGCATTTTCTTCTTTCTTTCTTTCTTTCTTTCTTTCTTTCTTTCTTTCTTTCTTTCTTTCTTTCTCTTTCTTTCTTTCTTTCTTTCTTTCTTTCTTTCTTTCTTTCTTTCATACTCTTTAGTTTTTTAATACAGTGCTTAGCTCTGCAGGGCTTACACCTGTGTTTGTAAGGCAGTCAACCAGGAAGAATAGACAGATTGATGAGAACAAAAAGCACATTCCAGAATGATACCCCTGACTCAAAGGAGGCTTTAAATAAAGCCAAGGTTGGTTCATCTTAGAGTTGGACATGATTGGTTACATAAAGCATCACCAAGAAAAATTGGAACTTCAGGTTTGATGGGGGAATTTTCCGAAATTGCTTCTGTTGCCAGTTAAACTACATGTTCATAAGGTCATCAGAAATCACAGTTCCCTTAAGGTTGATCAAATGTCTGATTAATCATTTCAAAAAGTTACTAAAATTCTACAATCAACAATCCTCTTCCTTATCTATAGTACATGGTACCATATCATCCATTGAGCCATATTGTGACTAGCTAGGCAGCCTCAAATTTTGTTCATATTTCAATGTGTGACACTCAAGGAACCCCACAGATATTGGTTCAACCGGGAAGCTTAGAAATCATCATTATAAATTGTTTCCACAACAATTACATTGATGAAGCCAATAAAATTTTACGAAGGGTCAAAAATGTATCTATGTAAGTATACTGCATTGAGAATGTTTATGGAGATTCTCAATCATCCAGCCCAAAGGTGCTTTTTTCCCAAAAAGCAACTGGATTGTATTGGTTTCTTTCCCCTTTGAAAACATTTTGCTTCATATCCAAGAAGCTACCTCAGTTCTAACTGATAGTTGGGGAATGGAAGGATTTACATTCTTTGCAGTCATCTGCAGTCTTCACAGTAGATGACTGCAAAGAATATAAATTCTTCCATTTCCCATCAATCAATTAGAACTTAGAAAGCTGCTTGAATGAGAAGCAAATAGGGAAAAAAGGAAGTCCAATTGCCTTTTGGAACAAACATCTTTAGGACAATACAGTGAGAAGAAAATTGTAAATGAAAAGATGTAGACTGCATAAGGTAACTGTCAGGAAGGTTGAGGATAGAGATTGCAAAATGTTATGGATATTAAAGCCATGAAGAAAAAAAGAAAGTAAGTTCATCTGCATTTTGGAACAAACACCTTTGGGAGAAAACAGTGAGCAGAAAATTATAAATGAAAAGATGGAGACTGCATTAGATAAGTGTCAGAAAGTGGTGAAGATAGAGACTGTAGGATGTAGGATATTAAACCCGTGCCATCACAACAAAAAGACAAGAATCTCCTAGCTTTTGATATTCCCCTCTTCTAAAAAAGGAGGCCAACTGAAAGGAAACACAGTATAAAAGGGAAGAATCTGAGATGTAATCCGACCAATGACATAATCTCCGGACTGAAAGGATGCATGCAAAAAAGGGAGACGCTTAGTTCTAGCCATGAATTTATTTATTTATTATTTATTAATTCAACTTATATGCCACCCCCTCTCCCAAAGGACTCGGGGCGACTCACAGATTAAAAGAAAATACAACAATAAATTACCTAAAAAGCGTATTAAACAAACTAAGCTGAATTAACATTAAAACCCCCAAAGATTAAAATCAAGAAAACCCAAGGAGTCAGCATAGCCCAGATTGTAAAAACAGCCAGGTTTTTAACTCGTGGTGGAAGGTACGGAGATCAGGAGCAAGCGGAGCTCCAGTGGAAGGAGATTCCATAAAGTGGGGCCGCCACAGAATAGGCTCTCCCTGAGTCCCATGGCGACATTGAGTCACTGACGGCACCCTGAGGAGGCCCTGTTTGCCCGAAGCGGTTGGTACTTGAAACTGGGAGGAGTCGTTCTCGTAAGTATCCTGGACCCATGCCATGTAGGACTTTGAATGTTAACACTAAAACCTTGAATCTCACCCAGAGGGCAAGGAAGCCAATGCAAGTCGCAGGAGGGGTGTAACATGGGAGTATGGGAGGCTCCCAACACTACCCAGCAGCGGCTGCATTCTGCACCAGCTGAAGCCTCTGAGTGGTATGCAAGGGCAGTCCTAAGTAGAGAGTGTTACAGTAGTCCAGTCGGGAGACAACGAGGGCCTGAGTAATCCTGCGCAGGGCATCCCGGTCCAGATATGGGCAGCTGGCTGAACCAGCCGGACCTGGGCAAAGGCCCCTGCCACGGCTCCCACCTGCTCCTCCAACTTGAGCCGCGAGTCCAGGAGGACCCCCAGGTTCCGTGCCCTGTCCACGGGGGGTAACACCCCATGACCAAAGATGGAACCTCAGAACTGGACCGGGATGTCGGTATGCACACCACTCTGTCTTGGCTGGATTGAGTCGGAGCATGTTCCTGTCCATCCAGATCCGCCCTTCCAAACAACGGGACATCACGGAGAGCATCACTGATGTGGTCCGGGTGGAGATATATAACTGCATCATCAGCATACTGATGATAACTCACCCCAAAACCACGGATGATCTCCCCAGCAGCTTCATATAAATGTTGAACGAGAGGCAGAGAGAACCACCCCTGAGGTACCACAAGTGAGAGACCGGAGTCGATCTCTGCCCCCTGCCAACACTGTTTAAGCGCCCCGAGAGGTAGGAGAGACTGTAAAACAGTGCCACCCACTCCCAACCCCCAAGACGCCGCAACAAGATACCATGGTCGATGGTATCAAAGCCGCTGAGAGATCTAACAGGACCAGGACAGAGGAAAACCCCGTCCCGAGCCCTAGAGAGATCATCAATCAGCCGCCACCAATGCTGTCTCCTGCTGTACCCGGTCGAAGCCCGATTGGTACGGATCCAGGTAGTCCGCTTCTCCAGGAAAAGTGGCAATTGCTGGGCCACCACATCAACAACCTTCGCTAAAAGCAAAGGTTGGAGACCGGACGAAAGTTGTTCAACACGGCTGGGTCCAAGGCAGGCTTCTTCAGAAGGGGCCTCACCACCTTCAAGGTGGCAGGGAACAGCCCTCCCTCAATGAAGCGCTGACCACTGCCCGAGTTGCAAGACGCGTGACCTCCCTGGAGGCATAAACCAACCAGGAAGGGCACGGGTCCATAAACATGTGGTGGAGCTCAGCCACGATGATCCTGTCCACTTCATCCTCAGAAACAGGATCGAACTCAGTCCAGATGACATTAGCCAAACCACTCCCTCTCCAGACCCCTGCAAGTCCGGAGCAACCCTTCCCGGATCCAAGCAATTTTATCCTGCAGATAAAGACCAAATTCTCAGCTCTGCCTCCGCAGGTCCACCACCTCCCCAAGTGTAGGAGGGAGCGGCAACCCCAAACAGGCGGCGGGTGGTCTGTGGATGCTATGAGGGCGGAGAAGTAAAGTCTCTCGCACGCCCCCAGCCACCAGGTAAGTCCTAATAAAGGCTCTCAACTGGGCTCGGTCGGATACGGAGCGGGTCGCCTCCACCTACTCTAGTCCCCTTCTACGCCATTCCCGGAGCCCCTCGTACCAGGGGCCAACCGGGATCTGTGTTGAGTAAGGACGATGGGGACAACTCTGTCCAGGGCCCCGACCACTGTTGCCAGGTAGCCACAAGGACCTCGACAGGGCTGTGGGTAAGGGATGCAGGAAAAACCCCAGTTCTGCCTGGAACCTCTCAGGGTCCATCAGGCGCCTGGGGCGGAACCATCTAGATGGCTCCTCATCCCAGCGTGTAGGGCGCTTGTTGGAAGGCCAGCCAGGAGATAGTGGTCTGACCATGGAACCGATGGGTTAACACCATCCCCAGGCCACTTCGCCACCGCTCCAAGACAAAACCAGGTTGAGCATATTGCCCCCTCGTGAGTCGGGCCAGCTATTAACTGGGTCAGACCCATAGACTCCATGGAAGCCATGAATTCCTGGACCAACCCCCCACGCCACACCCAGGAGGAGAAGTCCCCCAGAACTATAAGCTCGGAACTCCACCGCCACCCCGAGACAGCATCGAGCAGCCCAGGCAGGGCGGCTGATACACAGCTGGGGACAGGTATGTAAGCAGCAAGCCCACCTGACCATGAGGCCCGAACCTCATGAGGAGGGACTCACACCAGCCAATCTCAGGAGCAGGGCCTCCTTGGAAGCAGGGCCTCCCGGATAACGACAGCCACCCCACCACCCCTTCCCTGGGGTCAGACCGTGCATAACCCCAAAACCTGGGGGCAGATATCAACCAGAGGGACACCGCCTCTGGCCCCAACCAGGTCTCGGTGATACCAGCCAGGTCCGCGGCCTCCTCCTCAATAACCTCCCGGAGGAGGAACGCCTTATTCACCATGGACCTGGCATTAAAATACACCAGCGGAGCCCAGGGCCCTGGATCCCAAAACCCCAGAAATTGAGAAGAGGTCGGGGTCGGAGCATGCCACAGCTTGAATGCAGCGGGGCTCCCCTAACATGATATGGCCCTCCTCCTCCCACTCCTACCCATTCCAACCACCCTGGGAATCAAGGCCCCACTATTCCATCCGACTCCCACCCCCCACCCCTCCCCTCCAACCCCAGCCTGACTGGGGCTGCAATGAACACCTGTGAAACCCCTTCCCTAACCCACTTAAGAATTGATTCAAAATTTAACTAAAGAAGGTCTGGAACTCCTCTCTACTCCCTGCCCAGAACCCCCCCACCCAACTAGCGCAATGCCAACTCTCTGGGTTCCATGACCGTCCTTGAGATACAGTGTGGAAAGTCCAGCGGGCCAAACCCAGGAAGGAGGAGCCTCCCGTAAGGCCCGCAAGTCCATTGGACAAGTAAGCCCGCATGTTGTTGTGTTAAGCATATAAAGGAGGAGTCGAAAAGATAGAACAAGTCCATACGTGAGATCTTAAAAACACCCGTCCGGGTTATAACGCCCATGCTACTGCCAGATGGTCCCAGAGAATAAATCCGGATTGCTCTCTCACCACAATCCAGCGGGCGATGCAAAGGGCTCCCTCATCCAGGCCAACCACTGCACTCTCACTGCAGGGATGTCAGGCAGGCATGTCCAAATGGCCAGATGGTACCAGAAGATGGATTACGAGGGGGCGCAATCCCAGTCCGCGACTCCCCACAGTGGTGGTGGGATGGATACCACACCCTCTCACCAACCTCCAACGGGTGTAAGAGGGAGGAAAAGGGGGGAAATACTGGGGGACAGGGCAAAAGGAGACAAGAGGAGGGAGGGAAGGGCATCAACAAAGATGTAAAAGTTCAGCAGGAACACGCCGGACAACCGCC
>CM019155.1:145930708-145949563 GCA_009733165.1 Naja naja
ACCAGTAACAAAGATAGATGATGACGGGCAAGGATAACACATTCTTGAAAGTTGTCCCATTAATGAAAACCTCACTGCCTATTCAAACACACTTTTCTGTCCAGGCATTTTGTGGGAAGCAAAGACTGTTTTCCTTAACATTGCACTTACTCACTTTTAACATTTCCTATGTAAGTAGATAAAATCAGTTGATGCTGAAGGAAATCAACCCTGAGTTTTCTTGACAGGACATAAAGTGAATCTGAAGCTCAAATACTTTGTCTACCTTATCCCCATTTACAAAACCCTGATCTTGGGAAAGAGTGAAGGGAAAAGGAGAGGGGAAAGCAGAGGATAAAAAGAGAGAGACTGCATAAGATAAGTGTCAGAAAGGTTGAACATAAAGATTGCAGAATGTGAGGATATTAAAGCTATGAAGAAAAAAAAGAAGAAAGTTCAATTGGATTTTGGAACAAACACCTTTGGGAGAAAACAGGGAGAAGAAAATTATAAATGAAAAGATAGAGACTGCATTAGATAAGTGTCAGAAAGTGGTAAAGATAAAGATTGTAAGATATAGGATATTAAACCTGTGCCATCACAACAAAAGACAAGAATCTCCTACCTTTGATATTCCCTTCTTCTAACAACGAAGGCCAATTGAAAGGAAACACAGTATAAAAGGGAAGAATCTGAGATGTAATCCGACCAATGACATAATCTCCGGACTGATAGGATGCATGCGAAAAAGGGAGACGCTTAGTTCTAGCCATGAATTTGCACACCAAGTGAGGGTACCTAAGCAGCAATATCATGGTCTACACCATCTTGTTATTCAATCTTTTTCTGAACACATCTCTGCCTATTTTATGAGATGATTAGACACAATGAACATGAATTTGTCCAGAAGGCAGTGGAGGACAAAGGAGCTTGGTGTGATGTGATCCATGGGGTTTTGAAGAGTCAGATATGACTCAATGATTGAACATCAACAACAATGTAATTGTGAATCATATCTAGGATTTGCCCTGATTATTGTTTGCGTAACATGCTGTGTGAATGCCATACCAAAACATCAGCAGAAATAAAAAAAAACCCAGATATATTAAGCAAAAGCATCTCAAGTGCCCACACTCCCTACCAAAACCTGACCTGTGGAATCTTATAAAGAGTTAAAGATGTCAACTACATGGAAGGAGATATCAAATGTCAATCCTCCAATCATAGCTATTATCTTCTTCTTGGATTCACAGTTGTAATTGAGGGCTGTTCTCTGTGACTTGAAAAGAATCTGCAGGATACTGTGATATAACATTCTCTCATAGTTATAGGAGTCTTGAATGTAGAATCCAAGGGTGCTGTTGGACAAAACCTTCAGATTCTTATTAATCTCATTTATGCAAACACTAAAGCTAAGTTGTGCTGGTAAAGCTTGTCATTATGCTGAAAATAAAGGTACATACATATTTCACATGAAATGATTAAAAACTTCAAAAGTTTATGGAGCTTCTGAGCATCCTAGGTCATGAATGTCCCAAAGGTGCTTTTCAAGAGGCAACTGGATTTCCAGAAAGTCCAGTTGCCTCTTGGCTTACTGCTTCTAACTCTGAAAGTTGTTAAAGTGGCATTTTCTTCTTTCTTTCTTTCTTTCTTTCTTTCTTTCTTTCTTTCTTTCTTTCTTTCTTTCTCTTTCTTTCTTTCTTTCTTTCTTTCTTTCTTTCTTTCTTTCTTTCATACTCTTTAGTTTTTAATACAGTGCTTAGCTCTGCAGGGCTTACACCTGTGTTTGTAAGGCAGTCAACCAGGAAGAATAGACAGATTGATGAGAACAAAAGCACATTCAGAATGATACCCCTGACTCAAAGGAGGCTTTAAATAAAGCCAAGGTTGGTTCATCTTAGAGTTGGACATGATTGGTTACATAAAGCATCACCAAGAAAAATTGGAACTTCAGGTTTGATGGGGAATTTTCGAAATTGCTTCTGTTGCCAGTTAAACTACATGTTCATAAGGTCATCAGAAATCACAGTTCCCTTAAGGTTGATCAAATGTCTGATTAATCATTTCAAAAAGTTACTAAAATTCTACAATCAACAATCCTCTTCCTTATCTATAGTACATGGTACCATATCATCCATTGAGCCATATTGTGACTAGCTAGGCAGCCTCAAATTTTGTTCATATTTCAATGTGTGACACTCAAGGAACCCCACAGATATTGGTTCAACCGGAAGCTTAGAAATCATCATTATAAATTGTTTCCACAACAATTACATTGATGAAGCCAATAAAATTTTCTGAAGGGTCAAAAATGTATCTATGTAAGTATACTGCATTGAGAATGTTTATGGAGATTCTCAATCATCCAGCCCAAAGGTGCTTTTTCCCAAAAAGCAACTGGATTGTATTGGTTTCTTTCCTTTGAAAACATTTTGCTTCATATCCAAGAAGCTACCTCAGTTCTAACTGATAGTTGGGGAATGGAAGGATTTACATTCTTTGCAGTCATCTGCAGTCTTCACAGTAGATGACTGCAAAATATAAATTCTTCCATTTCCATCAATCAATTAGAACTTAAGCTTGAATGAGAAGCAAATAGGGAAAAAAGGAAGTCCAATGCCTTTTGGAACAAACATCTTTAGGACAATACAGTGAGAAGAAAATTGTAAATGAAAAGATGTAGACTGCATAAGGTAACTGTCAGGAAGGTTGAGGATAGAGATTGCAAAATGTTATGGATATTAAAGCCATGAAGAAAAAAGAAATAAGTTCATCTGCATTTTGGAACAAACACCTTTGGGAGAAAACAGTGAGCAGAAAATTATAAATGAAAAGATGGAGACTGCATTAGATAAGTGTCAGAAAGTGGTGAAGATAGAGACTGTAGGATGTGGGATATTAAACCCGTGCCATCACAACAAAAGACAAGAATCTCCTAGCTTTTGATATTCCCTCTTCTAAAAAGGCCAACTGAAAGGAAACACAGTATAAAAGGGAAGAATCTGAGATGTAATCCGACCAATGACATAATCTCCGGACTGAAAGGATGCATGCAAAAAGGGAGACTTAGTTCTAGCCATGAATTTATTTATTTATTATTTATTAATTCAACTTATATGCCACCCCTCTCCCAAAGGACTGGGCGACTCACAGATTAAAAGAAAATACAACAATAAATTACCTAAAAGCGTATTAAACAAACTAAGCTGAATTAACATTAAAACCCCAAAGATTAAAATCAAAGAAAACCCAAGGAGTCAGCATAGCCCAGATTGTAAAACAGCCAGGTTTTAACTCGTGGTGGAAGATGGAGATCAGGAGCAAGCGGAGCTCCAGTGGAAGGAGATTCCATAAAGTGGGGGCATACAGAATAGGCTCTCCCGAGTCCCATGGCGACATTGAGTCACGAGCGGCACCCTGAGGAGGCCCTGCCTATCGCCAGCAGGCGGTTGGTACTTGAAACTGGGAGGAGTGTTCTCGTAAGTATCCTGGACCCATGCCATGTAGGACTTTGAATGTTAACACTAAAACCTTGAATCTCACCCAGAGGCAACGGAAGCCAATGCAAGTCGGCAGGAGGGTGTAACATGGGAGTATGGGAGGCTCCCAACACTACCCGCGCGGCTGCATTCTGCACCAGCTGAAGCCTCTGAGTGGTATGCAAGGGCAGTCCTAAGTAGAGAGTGTTACAGTAGTCCAGTCGGGAGACAACGAGGGCCTGAGTAATCATGCTTGGGGCATCCCGGTCCAGATATGGGCACAGCTGGCGAACCAGCCGGACCTGGGCAAAGGCCCCCCTGGCCACGGCTCCCACCTGCTCCTCCAACTTGAGCCGCGAGTCCAGGAGGACCCCCAGTTCCGTGCCCTGTCCACGGGGGTAACACCTCCCCCATGACCAAAGATGGAACCTCAGAACTGGACCGGGATGTCGGTATGCACCACTCTGTCTTGGCTGGATTGAGTGGAGCATGTTCCTGTCCATCCAGATCCGCTTCAAACAACGGGACATCACGGAGAGAGCATCACTGATGTGGTCGGGGTGGAGATATATAACTGCGTATCATCAGCATACTGATGATAACTCACCCAAAACCACAGATGATCTCCCCAGCAGCTTCATATAAATGTTGAACAAGAGAGAGAACCGACCCTGAGGTACCCCACAAGTGAGAGACCTCGAGTCGATCTCTGCCCCCTGCCAACACTGTTTGCGGCGTCGAGAGGTAGGAGGAGAACCACTGTAAAACAGTGCAGCCTCCCAACCCCCAAGATGCCGCAACAAGATACCATGGTCGATGGTATCGAAAGCCGCTGAGAGATCTAACAGGACCAGGACAGAGGAAAAACCCTGTCCCGAGCCCTAGAGATCATCAATCAGCGCGACCAATGCTGTCTCCATGCTGTACCGGGTGGAAGCCCGATTGAGTGCGGATCCAGGTAGTCCGCTTCCTCCAGGAAAAGTGGCAATTGCTGGGCCACCACACTCTCAACAACCTTCGCTAAAAGCAAGGTTGGAGACCGGACGAAAGTTGTTCAACACGGCTGGGTCCAAGGCAGGCTTCTTCAGAAGGGGCCTCACCGCCTCTTTCAAGGTGGCAGGGAACAGCCCCTCCCTCAATGAAGCGTTGACCACTGCCCGGAGCCAGCCGCGTGACCTCCTGGAGGCATAAACCAACCAGGAAGGGCACGGGTCCAATAAACATGTGGTGGAGCTCAGCGCATGATCCTGTCCACTTCATCCTCAGAAACAGGATCGAACTCAGTCCAGATGACATTAGCCAAACCACTCACCTCCCCTCTCCAGACCCCTGCAAGTCCGGCAGCAACCCTTCCCGGATCCAAGCAATTTTATCCTGCAGATAAAGACCAAATTCCTCAGCTCTGCCCACAAGTCCACCACCTCCCCAAGTGTAGGAGGGAGCGGGCAACCCCAAACAGGCGGCCGGTGGTTATCTGTGGATGCTATGAGGAGAAGTAAAGTCTCCTCGCCCCCGCAGCCACCAGGTAAGTCCTAATAAGGCTCTCAACTGGGCTGGGTTGGATCACGGGCGGGTCGCCCTCCACCTACTCTCTAGTCCCCTTCTACGCTTCATCTCGGAGCCCCTCGGTGTACCAGGGGCCAACGGGAAGTAAGGGGCCATGGGGACAACCCTGTCCAGGGCCCCGCAGCCGACTGTTGCCAGGTAGCCACAAGGACCTCGACAGGGCTGTGGGTAAGGGATGCAGGAAAAACCCCAGTTCTGCCTGGAACCTCTCAGGGTCCATCAGGCCTGGGGCGGAACCATCTAGATGGCTCCTCATCCCAGCGGTGTAGGGCGCTTGTTGGAAGGCCAGCCGTAGGAGATAGTGGTCTGACCATGGAACCGGATGGGTTACAATAACACCATCCCCCAGGCCACTTCGCCACCGCTCCAAGACAAAAACCAGGTTGAGCATATTGCCCCCCTCGTGAGTCGGGCCAGCTATTAACTGGGTCAGACCCATAGACTCCATGGAAGCCATGAATTCCTGGGCCAACCCCCGCCACACCCAAGGAGGGAGGTTGAAGTCCCCAGAACTATAAGCTCGGGAACTCCACCGCCACCCCCGAGACAGCATCGAGCAGCCCAGGCAGGGCGGCTGATACACAGCTGGGGGACAGGTATGTAAGCAGCAAGCCCACCTGACCATGAGGCCCGAACCTCATGAGGAGGGACTCACACCAGCCAATCTCAGGAGCAGGGCCTCCCTTGGAAGCAGGGCCTCCCGGATAACGACAGCCACCCCACCACCCCTTCCCTGGGGTCTAGACCGGTGCATAACCCGAAAACCTGGGGGGCAGATATCAACCAGAGGGACACCGCCCTCTGGCCCCAACCAGGTCTCGGTGATACAGCCAGGTCATGGCCTCCTCCTCAATAACCTCCGGAGGAGGACGCCTTATTCACCATGGACCTGGCATTAAAATACACCAGCCGGAGCCCAGGGCCCTGGATCCCAAAACCCCAGAAATTGAGAAGAGGTCGGGGGTGGAGCATGCCACAGCTTGAATGCAGCGGGGCTCCCCTAACATGATATGGCCCCCCTCCTCCTCGACTCCTACCCATTCCAACCACCCTGGGAATCAAGGCCCCCACTATTCCATCCGGGACTCGCCACCCCACCCGACCTCCAACCCCGAGCCTGACTGGGGCTGCAATGAACACCTGTGAAACCCCCCCTTCCCTAACCCACTTAAGAATTGATTCAAAATTTAACTAAAGAAGGTCTGGAACCCCTCCTTCTACCCTGCCCAGAACCCCCACCCCAACTAGCTTGCCAACTCTCTGGGTTCCATGACCGTCCTTGAGATACAGTGTGGAAAGTCCAGCGGGCCAAACCCAGGAAGGAGGAGCCTCCCGTAAGGCCCGCAAGTCCATTGACAAGTAAGCCCGCATGTTGTTGTGTTAAGCATATAAAGGGAGGAGTGAAAAGATAGAACAAGTCCATACGTAGAGATCTTAAAACACCCGGTCCGGTTATAACGTCCATGCTACTGCCAGATGGTCCCAGAGAATAAATCCGGATTGCTCTCTCACCACAATCCAGCGGGCGATGCAAAGGGCCCTCATCCGGCCAACCACTGCACTCTCACTGCAGGGATGTCAGGCAGGCATGTCCAAATGGCCAGATGGTACCAGAAGATTGGATTACAGGGGGCAATCCCAGTCCGACCCCACACAGTGGTGGGCGGGATGCACCCACACCCTCTCACCAACCTCCAGCGGGTGTAAGAGGGAGGAAAAGGAAATACCCCGTGGGACAGGGCAAAAGGAGACAAGAGGGAGGGAGGGAAGGGCATCGAACAAAGATGTAAAAAGTTCAGCAGGAACACGCCTGTGACAACCGGCCCTGGGCCGCCCCCCCTCACCATCACCGTCACTGCCACCAACGGCTCTGCTCCGGAGGACCCAGCCAGGGCTGGGTGCCAGAGAGGAGACCATCACCCTCATGTCCCCCTCCTGCCTCGTCACCCCAACATGCCGCTTTCCTAGGCGTCGTGTGACGTTACAAAGACCAGGGTCGGGGCCAGGGTGGGGGCCAGTCACTCCACTAGCCTCCACCCCCCATGGTTCACTCCCCGACAGCTGGATAGTCCCTGCCACACCGTTCTCCGCAGGGCCGCCACAGCCATCGCACCATTTTCCAGGGCGCAAGGCATTTCCCAGGCTGAGCCAAGCACCCGACAGCTGACCGGCCCTCCACGTCCTTCCTCGCGGCGCCGCCATCACCACCGCTGCCACAGCGTTCGAGGCAGCGAGGCTCCAGGGCTGAATCCAAGACCAGCCCCCAGTCAGCACGGCGATCCCTGGGCTGCCACCACCACCGCACCGATCACCTGGGCGTCGAGCATCTTTCGGAGCCAGGCCCGGAATCAGCTGGCCAGGCCCGGGGCAGAAACGCCACCAGGAGACGCCGCCAGCGTCGGAGTGCTGGAGCAACCAAGGGAGCTGCAAGGGGGAGCGGCAACGGGCGTCGGCTCCAAAACCACAATCCGACGCCCGAGATCTTCCCCTGTCGAAAAGACCACCAAGGGGGGGTTGCCAGCTGCTCCCAGCCTCCCTAAAGGACTACAGCCGACTCTCTTCCCGCAGAGCTTAGATCAGAGCCGCCATCTTCCAGGGCATGCGCAGCAGAATTTGCACACCAAGTGAGGGTACCTAAGCAGCAATATCATGGTCTACACCATCTTGTTATTCAATCTTTTTTCTGAACACATCTCTGCCTATTTTATGAGATGATTAGACACAATGAACATGAATTTGTCCAGAAGGCAGTGGAGGACAAAGGAGCTTGGTGTGATGTGATCCATGGGGTTTTGAAGAGTCAGATATGACTCAATGATTGAACATCAACAACAATGTAATTGTGAATCATATCTAGGATTTGCCCTGATTATTGTTTATGTAACATGCTGTGTGAATGCCATACCAAAACATCAGCAGAAATAAAAACCCAGATATATTAAGCAAAAGCATCTCAAGTGCCCACACTCCCTACCAAAACCTGACCTGTGGAATCTTATAAAGAGTTAAAGATGTCAACTACATGGAAGGAGATATCAAATGTCAATCCTCCAATCATAGCTATTATCTTCTTCTTGGATTCACAGTTGTAATTGAGGGCTGTTCTCTGTGACTTGAAAAGAATCTGCAGGATACTGTGATATAACATTCTCTCATAGTTATAGGAGTCTTGAATGTAGAATCCAAGGGTGCTGTTGGACAAAACCTTCAGATTCTTATTAATCTCATTTATGGCAAACACTAAAGCTAAGTTGTGCTGGTAAAAGCTTTATGCTGAAAATAAAGGTACATACATATTTCACATGAAATGGTTAAAAACTTCAAAAGTTTATGGAGCTTCTGAGCATCCTAGGTCATGAATGTCCCAAAGGTTTAGTTTCTGGAAAATGTGAATGATGTGGCAACAGTAGAGAGGAATTATTCCAAAAGAATACCCCAATGACATTTAGATAGTACATGAATGAACAGGTTATCCCAGATTTTATTTTTTTCATTCCAAATTCAAATAAATCTGCCACAATATTTGTATAAATAACTGAATGCCTTTAAGTGGGTTGGTTCAAATGATAATTGATTGATTAGGCATGCTGCCCTATATAATTTCATATAAAATCAGAAACAATCCTATTTTAGTACACAAATGTAGGTATGGTAACAAGAAACTCCTCATCTTTTACTTCTTATCAGCTGTTCCTTGGTGTTCAGTTCAGACTTTAGAAGAATGATGTAGCATTTGGGGGAAAAGATACAACCCAATAACCCAGCACTGGAAGCTAAGATGGAGAAGATCTCCACTGCTACCATATATTTTCCTTTGGTGCTCAAATAGGTGGGAATAAAAGACAACCAAACACTACAAAACACCAACATGCTAAAAGTGATAAACTTGGCTTCGTTGAAAGAATCTGGCAACTTCCTGGCTAAGAAAGCCACCGTGAAACTGATAAGGGATAGGAAACCCATGTAAGCCAAGACAAAGTAAAACATGATGGTGGTTCCTTCATTACATTCTACTACAATTTCCCCAGGGACTGAGTACGTATCTAAATTTGGGAATGGAGGTGAAGCTGCTACCCATACAATACAAATAATGACTTGAACCAGAGAGCAGGAAATGACAATAGAGTTTGACAGTCTTTTTCCCATATATGTCCTCATCTTGGATCCTGGTTTGGTAGCCATAAATGCTACCACCACAGTGATAGTTTTGGCCAATATGGAAGAAACAGCAACAGAGAAGATAATGCCAAAAACAGATTGTCGGAGAAAGCAAGTCACTTTCCTTGGTTGTCCAATAAAGAGCAAAGAAGACAAGAAGCAAACAAGAAGGGAGATAAGGAGAAGGTAGGTGAGATCTCGGTTGTTGGCTTTGACAATAGGGGTATCTCTATGTTTAATGAATGTTCCCAACACCAACACTGTGATCAAAGAAAAGGAAACAGCCAGCGACATTAAACCAATTCCCAAAGGTTCATCATAAGAAAGAAAGCTTATTGTTTTGGGGATGCATCCATCCCTATTCTTGGTAGGATACTGATCTTCTGGGCATTCAATACAATCAATCATATCTGAAAAAGAAAAGAAAATATTGGATAGATTTATATACCTAATCATAAACCACTTCTATTTGGACCTTAATGAGAAGATAGACTTACTGTGGAGTTAATTAGACAACAGTTGATAAGCTATGACATTTAGAAACAAACATGGATATTTGATCCAGAACCAACTATTTTTAATTTTTTTGGATGATTTGGGATAGATAATCCACTTTCTATGGGTGAATTAATACAGAGTTTTAAATTTTTAATCTTGTTTTTTTTAATTGTTATTATTTTTCCAGTTAAATATTTTATCACTAATATAATATACAGAAGATAGGTCAGTAATTTGCAAATAGATATACTAATTTAAAATTGTGGGGGCTGTTTCACAAGGGGTGGGAAGCTATATTGTAGTAATGTAATGTACTAATTAGTATTCAATTAGGGGGGAAAATACTGTCTGTGTATGTGCTTGGCTTTTTTATGCACTTTTTTTTCTTTTTTAATATCTTGACTGTTTTTTTCTTTCTTTTTGTCCCTTTTTGGATTCTTTGGAGTTTTGCTTTTGAAGTTTTAACTTCATCTTGAATGAAATATAAATAGATTTTAAAAAAGAACAGAAAACATTGTGTCTGAGCATCAATTCATCTGCAACTGTCAGGTAGAATAAACATTATAAAGAATATACAATATTCTTGAAAAGCCAGCACTAAAGAAGATTTCCTACTGCTAATATTGCCTGGGCTGATGTTCTTGTTATGAAAACTAATATAGTAATTTATCATTTGTCCTTGTTGTATTTGAAGAGTTGAAACTCTTGAAATACAACAAGGACAAATGATAAATTATTATATTAGATTTCATAACAACAACCTTTTTCCTTCACAGTAAATTTTCAGTTTTTCTATTGCTGTACAGCTGTACTAGGACATGAAGAAAAGAATAGAAATCTCCATCAGGGCATATGCCTCAATATTTTCACAATTGACATGTGTTGTCACAGAATTACATCTCAACATGACATGTCCTTTCTTCAAGCTTGAAGAACACTTTGCTCTTCAACAATTTTTTTTTCTTGTAAGCACTATAAATGCTATTCTTTATTGTCTATCAGTTTATTCCTCTTTTCTTGGCACTGGTGAGACCACACCTAATGTATTATGTACTATTCTGGACACCAAATTTCCAGACAGATGTTGAAAGCCTTCAAGCTGATACAGGGACTTGAGGACATGACATATGAGAAATGTTGCCTGAAAGGAGGGGAAAAAACTTAAGGGAGAACATGCTTTCTGTGCTCAAATGCATAAAAGGGAGTCTTAAATCAAAAGCTAGAACTACTACCAAAAACTCTGGGTATAAGTTGCAGCTTTCTAGATTTTATATAAAGGAGAAACATCTCGGTTCAACAATGGAAGAATCTATCTACAGATGTTATGGGTTCTTCATTGCTGAAGGTTTTTAAAAAGCAATTGGACAACATCCTTTCAAATTTGTTTGCATTGCATATTCCAGAGGGTTGGATTAGATCAACATTATGGCCACATCCAGATGCACAATTTTACAAATCTAAGATTCTATCATTATGTGAATTAATAAATGTATCAGTTGACCACAGAGATATGCATAAAGCATGGGAGCATGAGATTTTTTGGGACCGGAGGGGGGTGTCCCTCTGTGTGATTTATGTCCCCCAGATTTCCAGGTGCTACACCGGTCACGAGCCCAGGGAAGGGGCGGAGGAGTTGCCATTGTTATTAGGGAGACCCTGTTTCCAAGGGAGGTCACTTTCCCGCAGATGGGCGGGTGTGAGTCCCTCCTCCTGAGGTTGGGCCCGGGTGGTCGGTTGGGCCTGTTGTTGACATACCTGTCCCCCAGCTGCATTGCAATGGCCCTTCCCGAGCTGCTGGATGCCCTCGGGGTGGCGTGGAGTTTCCCAGGCTTATTGTCCTGCGGGACTTCAACCTGCCCTCTCTGGGAGTGGTGTCTGGATTGGCTCGGGTGTTCTTGGCATCCATGATAGCCATGGACCTGACCCAGGTGATTCAGGGACCCACCCATGAGGGGAGGAACACGCTTGACCTGGTTTTTATCTCGGGGCAGTGGTGTGGTGATCTGGGGGGTGGATCTCTGGTTACTCTACCCCTATCATGGACAGATCACTATCTCCTGAGGCTGGTCTTCCAATTGGCTGCTCCTCACTGCTGGGATGAGGAACCAATACGATGGTTCTGCCCCAGGCGCCTGATGGACCCTGAGAGGTTTCAGATGGAGCTGGGGTTCTTGCCCACCTCCCTCGACCACAGCCCAGCCGAGACTTTGGTGGCTGCCTGGCAACACAGGCAGCCTCGGCAGTGCTCGATCGGGTTGTCCTCTTGCGGCCTCTCCCTCGCCGCAGACCTCATTTGGCTCCTTGGTTTTTGGAGGAGCTTCAGGGGATGAAGTGGCAGAGGAGATGCCTGGAGAGCAGGTGGAGGACTAGTCGCTCCGAGTCTGACCGTGTCCAGCTAAGAGCCTATATTAGGACTTACCTGGCAGCGATTAGAGCAGAGGGATGTGCTTACTTCTCCGCTCTGATCGCGTCCGCAGATGATCGCCCTGCGGCCCTGTTGAGGGTCACTCGCTCCCTCCTGCATTTGGAGGAGAGGGGGACCCTGGGCAGAGCAGAGGAATTTAGTTTACATCTGGCGGATAAGATCGCTCAGATTCAGGCCGGCTTGGATTCCGACTGGCAGGGTTTGGATGATGGAGTGGCGATGAGTCTTGTGGATCCTATCTGGGTTGAGTTTGACCCTGTCTCCCTGGATGAAGTGGACAGGATCATGCAGAGGCTGTCTTCCATGTTTATTGGACCCGTGTCCTTCCTGGTTGTTTTATGCCTCCAGGGAGGTTACACACGGTTGGCTCCAGGCAGTTGTCAATGCTTCTTTGAGTGAGGGGTTTTTTCCCACCGCCTTGAAAGAGGCAATGGTGAGACCCCTCCTCAAGAAGCCTGCTCTGGACCCAACTGTTTTGAACAACTATCGTCCAGTCTCCAACCTTGGCTTTTTAGCGAAGGTTGTTCAGAGCGTGGTGGTTCAACAGCTTCTGCTGTTCCTGGAGAAAACTGATTATCTTGACCTGTACCAATCGGGTTTCAGGCCCGGACACAGCACCGAGACAGCATTGGTCGCACTGGTGGATGATCTCTGGAGGGCTCAGGACAGGGGCTTTTCCTCTGTCCTGGTCCTGTTACATCTCTCAGCAGCTTTCGATACCATTGACCATGGTATCCTTCTGCGGCCGGGGGTTGGGAGTGGGGGCACCGTTTTACGGTGGTTCTCCTCTTACCTTCGGACGCTTCATGCAGTCGGTGTTGGCAGGAGAGCAGAGATCGTCCCGAGGCCCCTCACTTGTGGGGTGCCCCAGGGGTTGGTTCTCTCACCTCTCCTGTTTAATATCTACATGAAACCGCTGGGTGAGATCATCCGTGGTTTGGGGTGAGGTATCATCAATATGCAGATGATACCCAGTTGTATATCTCCACCCCAGACCAGATCAGTGATGCTCTCTCGGTGATGTCCCGGTGCCTGGAGGTGCAGGCCTGGATGGGGAGTAACAGACTCGGCTCAACCCGGCCAAGACTGAGTGGCTGTTCTTACCGGCATCTCGGTGTTCAGTGGATGTGCCATCTTTGGTCATGGGGGAGGTGTTACCCCGTGGATAGGGCGAGGAATCTGGGTGTCCTCCTGGATGCACAGCTCAATTGGAGGAGCAAGTGGGAGCTGTGGCCAGGGGGGCTTTTGCCCAGGTTCGGCTGGTTCGCCAGCTCTGCCCTTACCTGAACCGAGATGCCCTTCGAACGGTCACTCATGCACTCGTCACTTCCAGAATCGACTACTGCAATGCTCTCTACATGGGGCTACCCTTGCGGATTACTCAGAGGTTGCAGCTGGTGCAGAATGCGGCCGTGCGGGCTGTGATGGGGGTATCCCGATACTCCCATGTTACACCCCTCCTGCGCGACTTGCATTGGTTGCCGGTTGCCTTCCGGGTTTCCTTCAAGGTGTTAGTAACAACTTATAAAGCCCTAAATGGCTTGGGTCCAGGGTACTTGCGGGAACGCCTCCTGCCAGCATCACATTCCGATCGCCCCGTGTGCTCCCACAGGAGGGGCCTCCTGGGAATACCGTTGGTCAGGCATTGTTGGCTGGCGGTTCCCAGGGCTAGGGCCTTTTATGTGGGAGCGTCCGCCCTATGGAATCAGCTCCCTGCGGATCTTCATTTGGCCCCTGATCTCCGCTCCTTTCGTCGAGACCTGAAGACTTGGCTGTTTCAGCAGGCTGGCCTGGATTGACCTGGGGGCGGGTTTGTTTTAATAGTACTGCTTATTACTGTAATTTTAATTGTTTTAATGTTTCTTGTATTTATAGACTTGTCTTTATTTAATATCTTTTTATTGTAAATATATTTTTTTTATATGTTCGCTGCCCTGAGTCCTTCGGGAGAAGGGCAGCATACAAGTCTAATAAAATAATAATAATAATATTTTAGTTTTTGTTTTCTTCCTTCCTTTTGATTTGATGTGAGGTAGAAAAGTCTGGGGGATCTCATGAATGCAAGAACAAAGGGATCATTGCTACTTCTTTATCTGAAATAATCAGGAAATAATCAAAAAAATTAGCAACTGGTTCTCTGCCCAGTTGCTGGATGAGTGTGACCATGGTGGGCGTGGACTAGTCAGCCTCCTGCACCATGGCAGGGGGGCTGTTTTCACCCTTCCCGGGCTCCAGAGGCTTTCTTCAAGCCTCCAGGAGGGCAAAAAATTATTTATTTATTTTATTTATTTATTGTTTGGATTTGTATGCCACCCTATCTCCCAAAGGACGAAAAAAAATGGCCTACCTGGACTCTGGAAAATGGCCTACCTGGACTCTGGAAGCTCTGTGGATGCCAGAAATGGGCCTGTTTCAGTCCTTCTGGAACTTCTGGGAGGCTTATTTTTCACCCCGTAGGCTCCAGAGGCTTCCCTTGAGCCTCCAGGTGGATGAAAATGGCCTCCCCAGTCTCTGGAGGCCCTTTGGAGGCTGGAAATGGGCCCATTTCCAGACTTCCAGAATGGGCCCTGCACTTTCCTGGAATCCAAAATGGGCTGCATGGAGATTCCTGGGAGGAGTGGAGTGGGGTGGGCAGGGCCAGCCAGTTATTGCAACTACCAGTTTGTTGAACCAGATGTAAAATTAACATTCAGTTTACCTGAACTGGTGCAAACCAGTAGTATCCCACCCCTGTAAATAATGCTGAAGGTAGTGCTGTTGAATATAATGCATTGCCTACCCTTCAACTTTGAGATCTTCCCTTCTGGGCATGGTGAACAGTCATAACAGCAGAATTTATCTTTTTCTCTTTTTTTCTTCTGATAACCTGGAGGGCAAGATTCAGTACATACGGAATCAGGTGGTACCTACCACATAGAAAGAAGTAACAATGGGTTTTAGAAGAAACAAATCAAGAAAATATTTCACAAAATTTAGGTTTTCACAGCTACTATTTACAAATGAAATGACACCTAGGTAGTCATGGGGATAGTAAAATTAGAGGCCATATTCACTGTCTCACACAACATTTTCCCCTTTAGCAATTGATATGAAAGAACATTGCTATTATTTTTATAATATAGATAATAAAAATCTGGAGCTCAAACAAATCAATCAATCAATCAATTGATGCAATCCAAAACTTATAAAATGAAGAGACTAGCATTAATATTCCTTGATGATGATGACAATGTTTCTTCTAATTCAATCAAAGTTTAATTAAATTATGGAAAATGTGATGAAACTATCTATCTACCTATCTAAATTTAAGAACAGCTTTTGTATATATTATATATTATACATAAAGATAAATATAAACGATGAAACAAGACCATGAAAAACTAGACAGGAGGAAACTTGGCTTATTTTAGTTACGATGCTGGTGAAAGCTCTTGCACATCCCTTGGACAGCAAAGGTGACAAAGAAGCAAGTATTAGAATGTATAAAACCAGACATATCATTGAAAAGCGAAATCACAAAATTCTGCTTATTTATTTCAGCCATGTCACCCAATCAAACTTACTGGAAAAGGCTATTATGATTGGAACAGGAAACAGTAAAAGGAAATGAGACATCTGTAAACCATAGTATTTAGACACTATCAAAGTAGATACCAGCCAGACCATAAACAGTTGAAATAAGGTGTAAAATATTAGAAACTGTGGAGAGATCTGGTCCATAAAATCACCAAGAATCAGATATGTTTAAACAGATTGGAATTTCAAGTAGAAACACACACAGCATGGTTTCTAAAAAGTAAAAAAATTACAGTTGGAAGGGACTATGGAGATCTTCTAGACCAACAACCTCTTCAAACAAGAAACCCAGACAAATGATTGTCCAATCTCTTCCAGTGTTGGAGCAGCCACAACTTCTTGAGGCAAGTCATTCTAATGATTAATTGTTCTGTCAGCATCTTTTCTCTTTAATTCTAGATTGCTTCTCTCCTTGATTATTTTCCATCCATTACTTCTTGTTCTGCCTTGCAATGCTTTGGTGAATAGATTCACTTGCACTAATAAATACTAATAAATCAGTTTTGGAGTATAAGAAGGAAAGTCAAAAATTAAATGCTTATCTATATTATTGTTAGAAGTGTTTTTCTATTCTTGTTTCTTTTTTTCATTATCATTGATAAATAATAAGATAGTGGAGATTTTGGCATTAAGCTCAAAAATGCCTATCATTTTATATCATAGATACAACTTAAAATATATTACCTGGGGTATGGTTTATCTTTTTTCAACATCAGTTATAGAACCTCAGGGCTTTTAGTTGTAGTTTTAAATTTTAACGGTCTTATGAGACTTGGGTTTAATCATTTTTTAATATTTGTACTATTGTTTTTTATTATTGTAAGCCGCCCTGAGTCCTCAGGGAGATAGGGCAGCATATAAGTCAATAAATAAATAAATAAATAAATAAATAAATAAATAATTCCCTATCCTTTTGTTGATATTTTCCTTATTAAAAAGTAGTCCTTGGCTTACAAACATTCATTTAGTTAGTTTGAAGTTACAATAGTTTCAAATCAAGTGACTTATGACTGTTTTTAACACTTACAATTCTATTGCAGCATCCCCATGGTCAAAGGATCAAAATTGGCAACTGGCATGTATTTATGATCGTTCCAGTGTCCCGGAATCAGGGGGTCACTTTTTGTGACCATCTGATAAGTGAAATCAACGAGGAAGCCAGATTCACTTAACAACTACATTATTAAATTAACAAATGCAGTGATTCACTTAATAACTGTGACAATAAAGGCCACAAAATAAAGCAAAACTCAAGTAACTATTGCCTTACTTAGCAATAGAAAATTTGGGTTCAATTGTAGTTCTACGTCCAAGAATACCTATAGTACCCTTACAAGGCTGAGCAAAGTAGAATAATGGAAAGGTAGTGGAAAAGATGGGTAGTCAAAGGTCTTCTGAAGAACTGAAGATAACAGGAACAGTCCAAGGTG
Source organism: Naja naja (assembly GCA_009733165.1). NCBI lineage: Eukaryota > Metazoa > Chordata > Lepidosauria > Squamata > Elapidae > Naja > Naja naja. Next base: position 145,947,820 of record CM019155.1, read on the forward strand.
AAGGCCTTCTGTCCACAAAGTCACAAGTTTGTTTATTTATTTATTTATTTATTTATTTATTGTTTTTTTTAATTTGTCAATCACAAGATAATGGGTAAGATTATAGGTATAAGTATAAACATAGTTATGAATACATGGAATGTATTCATAACTATGTTTAACTATGTATAACTATGTTGTGTAGTCCATAGTTTTCAATCCTTATGTTGTATCAATAGAGGCATAGAATCAAAATCATGTGAAGTATTAGTACCAGTTTATAAAGCCTTAGTAAGACCACACCTGGAATACTGTATCCAGTTTTGGATATTACAAAAAAGATGTTGAGACTTTGAAAAAAAAAGTGCAAAGAAGAGCAACTAAGATGATTAAAGGCCCGGAAACTAAAACATACAAAGAACACTTGCAAGTTTTGAGTTTGGTTAGTCTAGGGAAAAGAAGGACTAGGGGAGATATAATAGTGGTATTCCAATATTTGAGAGGCTGCCACAAAGGGGAGGGGGTCAATTTATTTTACAAAACATCTGAAGGCAGGACAAGAAACAATGGATGGAAACCAATCAAAGAGAGAAGCAACCTAGAACTAAGGAGAAATTTCCTGACATTTAGAACAATTAATCAGTGGAACAGCTTGCCTCCAGAAGTTGTGAATGCTCCAACATTGGAAGTTTTAAAAAAGATACTGAATAACCATTTGTCTGAAGTGGTGTAGGGCAGTGGTGGGATCCAATTTTTTTTACTACCAGTTCTGTGGGCGTGGCTTGGTGGGCATGGCAGAGGAAGGATGCTGTACTGTGTTGCCCCCCATAGATAGGGCGCACAACTTTGGTGTCCTCCTAGATGCACAGCTCAGTTTAGCGGAGCAGGTGGGAGCCGTGGCCAGGGGGGGATTTGCCCAGGTTCACCTGGTGCGCCAGTTGCATCCCTATCTGGACGAGATGCCCTAAGTACAATCACTCATGCACTCGTTGTCTCCCATCTGGACTACTGCAATGCTCTTTACATGGGGCTGCCCTTGAGGACCACTCAGAGGCTTCAACTGGTCAGAGAATGCAGCGTAGCGGGTTGTGATGGGAGGATCGATACTCCCATGTTACACCCCCCTCCTGCGTGAGCTGCACTGGTTACCAGTTGCCCTCTGGAGGTAATTCAAGGTGCTGGTGTTGACCTATAAAGCCCTTCATGGCATTGGACTGGGGTATTTGCAGGAGACTCTGCTGCCAATAACAACCTCCCAATGCCCCGTGTGCTCCCATTGACAGGGCTTTCTCTGGGTGCCATCGACTCGGCAATGTCAGCTGGCAGTTCCCAGGGGTAGGGCCTTCTCAGTGGGAGCACCCACCCTATGGAACCAGTTTCCCCTGAAGCTCAGGGTGGTCCCTGACCTCCGCTCCTTCTGCCGTGACCTAAAAACTTGGCTGTTCCAACTGGCCTACCCGGACTGATGGGGGGGAGGGTTTTTAGCATAGTTTTAATTGGCATATTTATGAGACCCTTAGGTTTAATAGTTTTTTAATATTTGTATATTTGTATTTGTATTATTTTATTTTGTAAGCCTCCCTGAGTCCTTCGGGAGATAGGGTGGCATATAAAGCCTCATAGATAAATAAATAAATAAATAAATAAATAAATAAACAAACAAACAAACAAACAAACAAACAAACAAACAAACAAACAAAATCTCCAGTCAGAGGTGGTATTTGCCGGTTCTCCAAACTACTCAAAATTTCTGCTTCCAGTTCTC
>CM019155.1:145957021-146046684 GCA_009733165.1 Naja naja
CCCTCCCTCCTCCTCCTCCTCCTTTCCTTCCTTCCTTCCTTCCTTCCTTCCTTCCTTCCTTCCTTCCTTCCTTCCTTCCTTTCCTTCCCTCTTTTTCTTTCTTTCTCTGTGGAATTTATTCATGGGAGCCATGAAATTAGGGAAGCCTGTATTACACCTGGTAATAATTTCAAATTCACTAATTGGAAGGATCAGCTGAAGATTTATGGTCCTGTGGTAAATAAATACTTTCAACTGGTTCCCATAAATAACATTGCTACAAATAAAACGTGTTTGAATTATATTATATTTCTTTGGCTCTGCTAAATTAAGAACAAAACGTTATAAGTAATAAAGGCTTCAAAGTTATACAGATTGTCCTTGATTTACAATCATTTAGTGACCATTTGAAGTTGTAATGGCACTGAAAAATGTGACTTATGACCATTTTTCACACTTGCGACCGACCGTTGCAGCCTCCTCAGTGTCACGTGACCAAAATTCAGATGTTTGGTAACTGACTCATACTTACGACGGTCGCAGTATCCCAGGGTCACCAAAGTCAACGGGGAAGCTAGAGTCACTTAACCAGGTCACTAAGTAATCAACTACAGTGATTTGCTTAACGACCGTGGTAAGAAAGGTCGTAAAAGGGGGACAAAGCTCACTTAACAACTTGCTTAACGATGGACATTTTGAGTTAAATTGTGGTTGTAAAATGAAGGACCACCTCATAATCTTAACTCGTGATGGTTGTATATTCACCGACCTGACCGAACTGATTTAATGACCTTTTTTTTTGCAGTGGTTATAAGATGAGGACTACCTGTAATTTGTGATGGCTTAGCTTTCAGCAAAATTTTAATTTGGATTTTAAGGACACTTGTGGTCCTATATGTGTAGCGTATCTTTTAATGTTTTCAACCCATTTATGTCCACCAAGGTGAGTTTAATTGGCGGCAAGACAATCAATTTTCTTTCACAAAATTAAAATTATGGCTTTCTTTTAACCTAGGAGAACTATTTGATGGGCTGTAAACAGGCCTCCTGGTATACCTATCTGGTTATCTATTTTAAATATATCTATATTACTCTCTCTTTCCTGCATTTATTAATTTGAAAAGAAGTTTCGGAAAAGTCTAGTTTGGTAGTTGAAATGCAAATACAAATAATAAATGAGCAAATGCATTATACAAATGCATAAACAATCAGGAGGGAAAAAAAAAACCTTTTCCAATAGGTGTTGTACAAACAGCACCAACAATGACAAAAAAAAACAACCCAGGAATAAATAACTTGAAAATCCTCTTCTTTGGTTCTCTGTCAAAAATAATTGCTACAAATGTCAACAAAGGATTACATCATGAATCCCTTGGTGCAGGATAAATGCAGATTTATCCTGTGGGGTCCTTGGTGGTCTCTGAGCTTGGTTGATTTGTTGCAGACGTTTCATTATCCAAGTAGGTAACATTTTGCCCTGAAAATGAGTCCAAGAATGCTAAAGAATTCCTGGAAGTTTGGCACTCAGACAAAATGGCCATCAACGGGCACATAGAGATAACAGGTAAGAGATAATCAGAGTTGACAGGGACCTTGTAGGTCATCTACTCCAACCCCCCATTCAAGCAGGAGACCCTACACCATTTCTGACAGAGGGCAGTCCAGTCTCTTCTTGAAAGCCTCAAGTGATGAAGCTCCCACAACTTCCAAAGGCAACTTCTGTTCCATTGGTAGATTGTTCTCCCTGTCAGGAAATGTCTCCTTATTTCCAGGTTGAATCTTCTCCTTGTTCAGTTTCCACCCATTCTTCCTTGCCTGGCCTTCGGGTGCTTTAGAAAATAGCTTGACCCCCTTCCTCCTCTCTGGGGCAGCCCCTCAAATATTGGAAGACTGCTATCCCATCTCCCCTGGTCCTTCTTTTCTCTAGAATGGCCATACCCAGTTCCTGCAACCATCCTTCATATCTTTTAGCCTCCAGTCCCCTAATCATCCTGGTTGCTCTTCTCTGCACACTTTCTAGAGCCTCAACATCTTTTTTATTGTGTGGTGACCAAAACTGGATGCAGTACTCTAGGTGTGGCCTTACTAAGGCTTTATAGAGTGGTATTAGTACCTCCCTTGATCTCGATTGTATCCCTCTGTTAATGCAACTTAGGATTGCTTTGGCTTTTTTGGCTGATGCTGCACACGGCTGGCTCCTATTTAGCTGGTTGTCCACTAAGACTCCAAGATCCCCCTCCCAGTTCCTGCTATTGAGCCTGGTTTCACCCAGTCTATATGTGTCCTTTGGGTTTTTCTTGCCTAAGTGTAGGACTTTACTTTTCTCTACATTGAATTTCATTTTGTTAGATAGGGCCCAGGGTTCTAGTCTGTCAAGATCCATCGTTGTCCAGATGAACAACATTTATACACCATTCAAAAGAGACAAATCAAAAAGCTAAAGGATCACACTTCCTGGCCAGAAATAAAATACCCACAAGAGCAAGAGATTAACACCAAGTTTAACACCAGACTGGCAATCAAGAAGTAAACGATACCCCAATCAAGGGACTCATATAAACAAGCTAACAGTAAACAACAGTCTATTCAAGGAACTACCCAGAAGGAAGTAATATTCCCACCAATACTGACACAGTAAGCTTGGTTCACTTAATAGCCACGTTTCTTTAATGACCACTGCAAAAAAAAAAGGTCTTAAAATTAGGTCGGTCAGGTAGGTGAACTGATTTACAACTGTCACAAGTTATGATTAGGATGGGCAGGTTTGATTATGGTCATCACTTGAGGACTACCTGTACGCAGGTAGTTGTGATCGATTTACAACCACAATTTAACCCAAAATTTCCGCTGCTAAGTGAGAGGGCTGTTAAGTGAGTTTTGCCCCATTTTTGACCTTTTATTTGGGGGGGGGTTTCTTTCTTTTGGGGGGGGGTTCTTTCTAAAAATTTTTTCTTTTAGACAAACATACACAAACAAAACATAAAACATAAAACCATCTTCCAGTTACATACATATAGTGTGTTGGTTGGTTACAAGTCTTTTGTGCATCCTCTCCACACTTACAATTCGTATAGATTCTCATATTATCAACCTATTATATATGTATGTATGTATGTAGGTAGGTAGGTAGGTAGGTCTTTGGTCTATCACACACTTCTCCCAGAAGAACGAAGCTGAAGACACCAGCCTGAAGATGACAGATGAGATTTCGTTGAAACGTTGCCCTGATACTTCCAATTTTACGCGGGAGAAAACCCGAATGACCAAAGACCTACATACAAACACCCGTGAAAACCTCAGAAAACACACACACACACACACACACACACACACTATCATTATTAATCATTTATTTGACTATAACTATTATTCTATCATTTTATGTGAGATATTCAAGATTTTAGATTAATTTATCTTATAACATTCATTACATCATCCTAAATCCATCCAATAGTAGTACATCTTTATGTTATATGCTGTATAATTCTATTGTTCTTATATTGTAAAATTCTTGATCATAAAACAGTCACTAAACAAATGGTTGGCAGTCAAGGACTATCTGTATTGACTTTCTCAATTAGCTTTCTCAATTAGCTTTCTCAATTAGCTTTCTCAATTAGCTTTCTCAATTACCTAATGCGCATCAGCGATAATCAGCAAAGATATTTTACATTTGGTTTTTTTTTTTAAAAAGCCAATCTGGGTAGCCCCTTTTCTCTGCTACCAGGGGTGGGATTCTACCGGTTCGTACCAGTTCTATAGAACCGGTTGTTATGATTCTGCGCAGTTTGAAGAACCGGCAAATGGTGCCCCTGGCTGGCCCCGCCCTCTCTGCCTGCCCCTCCTCTACCGTCCCCACCCAGTCAGTCCTTATTGCGCATGCGCGACATTGCTGACTGCATACTTCCCCGCCCAGTCACTGCTTAAGGTATTTCTCTTTTTCCCTCTACCAACGATCAGCTGTTCCTATGATCAGCTGTGCCCGGATTCCCTTCACTGTCTTACTGCTTTACCCCGGAGTTTTTCCTGAGGCCCAGAAGGCCCCAAAATGGAGCGTAGGAGGCCCCCCTCAATTTTTTGCCTTCCTGGGCCCCAAGGAAGCCTTCTGGGAGCAAAAAGGCCCCCCAGGAGGCTTCCCTGAGGCTCAGAAAGCCCCAAAAACAGGGAGGGGTTTGCTGCAAAAACAAAAGAAGCCACGCCCACCCAGTCACATGGCCATGCCCACCTAGCCACACCCACAGAACCGGTTTTTAAAAAATTTGAATCCCACCCCTGCGGGCTACCAATCAGTACTGGGAGATGCTCGCAAGTTTTAGCTAGCTTGTAAAACTAGTTAGCAAAGCTAACGAAAACTAGGGCCCAGAAACCTAGCAAAATAAGACAAGACCAACCCAGAGGTATCCGTTTCCAAATGATATTCTGGGCAGCCAGGCAGCTGTCACCACCCCCACCCCCCGCAACCTTCTCTGAAGTTTCAATTAATATGAAAAGAGATTTCAATGCATTTGTGAAGATCAAAAACAGATTTTTGCCGAAGCTACGGTGAGAGTAAAGAGGGCGACTTAGAGACATTACCCAACAAAAAGGGGGAAATTGCTTCTATCCCAACGATGCGGGAGGGTTATGAAAAGGTGCCAGACAGAATTCACACACAGACACACAGACACAAACACACACAGAGCCAATGTGCATGGGTGTGAAACAGAGGAGGGGGAACATCAGCACCAGCCTTGCAAAATGATGTGGCTCTAAGTCAGTCTAAATCAGAGTCTCCAAACTTGGCAACTTTAAGACTTATGGACTTCAAGTCCCAGAATTCCACAAGTCTTAAAGTTGCCAAGTTTGGGGACCCCTGATCTCAATTAAAGTATTTATTGGTCTTTGGGGGACTCCATTTCTTAGTTCCCCGAGCTGCTTCGCAGGACTGAATGATGCAAAAGCAGAGTGTTTCCCTACTTTCCATGAAAGCGGCCGCCTCTTTTTTCCCGACTTCTCCACAAGGCTGAGAAAGGATGTGGCTGCTTTAAAAGTCACATTCAAGACATGCAGTGTTAATGAGCCAAATCCTGAAAAGGTAAGTTCTGAAGAGAAAAAGGGGGGGGGGCATTTAGTGACAGATGGAAGACGCAGGAGGGAGGGAGGAAAGGAAGAAGGAAGGAAGGGGGAAAGAAGGAGGGAAGGAGGGCATGAACTCATGCAGAGTTACAATGGGGAAGGAAGGAAAGAGGAAGGAAGGAAGGAAGAGAAAGGGAAAGAGGGAGGGAGGAAAGGAAAGGAGGGATGGAATGGAATGGATGGAAGGAAAGAAGGAAGGAAGGAAAGGAAGGAATGAATGAAAGAAGGGGAGGAAGGAGGAAAGGAAGGAAGAGGGAGGAAAGAAGGAAATGGAAGGAAGAAAGGAAGGAAAGAAAGGAAAGAGGAAGGAAGGAAAGAAGGAAGGAAGGAAGGAAGGAAGGAAATGGAAGGACATGGACCACAGGAAAGGAAGGGAGGAAAGGAAGGAAGGAGAGGAAGGAAGGAAGGAAAGAAAAAGGAAGGAAATGAACTCAGAGTTACAGTAGGGAAGGAAGGAAGGAGGAGGGAAAAAGGAAGAAAGGAAGAGGAAGGAAGGGAGGAAAGAAGGAAAGAAGGGAGGGCATGAACTCATGCAGAGTTACAATGGGGAAGAAAGGAAAGAGGAAGGAAGGAAGAAAAGGAAAGAAGGAAGGAAGAAAATGAGCCAAGGACATGGACTCATGCAGAGTTACAGTGAGGAAGGAAGGAAGGAAGGAAGGAAGAAGGAAGGAAGGAAGGAAGGAAGGAAGGAAGGAAGGAAGGAAGGAAGGAAGGCACCAATATCTTTGCAAAGCTGTTCTGAGAGCAGAGACATCTGATGGAGAGACAAAAAGGCCTCAAGATGGAGTCCACAACAGAGCCACCCATGGAAACAGGGGCGAAGACTTCATGGCACCGTCCCAGGCGCCATCTTGACTTTTTTGCCCCTCTCTCCCTCCTGCCGCTGTCCCCTCCCCTTGAGACATTTTTGAACCCCCGCTGCTTTTGAATCTTCGCCCAGCACCCGCAGAGCTCCCCAGACGCGTCCTCCTCCTGCATGTTCAGATAAGCGCAGCGGGGACGTCGGAAGCTCAAAAACAAATTCATTTAGGAAACCGCAGCATCCAGACTTTCATCCAAGACAGCCCTACTTTTCTTTCTTTCTTTCTTTCTTTCTTTTTTTGCAACTGAAGCGTCAGGATTTTTCAAAAGGCTTGGTTATTTGTCTTTTTCTTTTTCCTGGATAGAGACACATGTCGTCAGCCTTTCATCTTTTGTGCAAAAATGGGAGAACTGAACTGAATTGGCCAGAGGGGAAATATTTTGGCAGACGATTCCTTCTCTTTGCCCCACTCACTCCCAGTGAGAGCAATGCATTTTTCTGAAATCTAAAAGAACAAAAATTGAAAGACTTTCTCCCGGTCTCTGCTCCCCTTTTCACCTAAGCCCGCTGCCCTATTTCCTAGGAAGATGCATTTTATTATTTTGGGGTGGCCATCTTCCTTGGAGGCCTCTCGCTTTGTTCGTGTTTTGATTAGTTCCATAGCGCCCCCCCCCAAAAAAATGGCATTTAAGAGTTGTAAACCTAATCCTGCGTAGTTTATTTCTCTGGTAATATTTAACTCAATCTGTCTGCCTGCCTGCTTTGCCTGATTTTGGGTAAAAGTTGCTCTTTTTTTAAATGCAAAAATCAATATTTACATACATGGTGTGTTGTGAGTTAATTTTGAGAGTTTGCTTGCTAGCAAATTGTATGAGTTTGCTTTGCAAGCAAATTTTAGGTGACAGACTCAGGCAGCCGATTGCAGAAAGATAGATCTCTGAGTGAATCTGTGATTCTGCAAGCAACTCAATCTGCCTGCCTGCTCTGCCTGATTTTGGGTAAAAGCTGCTCTTTTTTTAATAAAAAAAATCCATATTTACATAAATATTTATAATATTTACATACAAGCCATGCCCAGCCAGTCACATGACCTCCAAGCCACACCCACAAATCAGGTCACACCCTCAGAACCGGTTGTTAAGATTTGAATCCCACCCTTGGTCATATCGCACTACTAACTAGAGCGTACAAAACATTTGCTAGACCAATTCTTGAATGCAGCCCATCTGTCTGGAACCCAACTACATATCAGACATTAACGCAGTCGAGAGAGTCCAGAGATATCTCACGAGAAGAGTCCTCCACTCCTCTACTTGCAACACAATACCTCATGCCACCAGACTTGAAATTTTAGGCTTAGACAACTTAGAAGTACGCTGCCTTCGGTCCGACCTAAGCGTAGTACACAAAATTATCCATTGCAATGTTCTACCCGTCTATGACTACTTCAGCTTCAACCTCAGCAATACACGAGCGCACAATAGATACAAACTCAAGGTAAATTGCACCAAACTCGACTGCAGGAAATGTAACTTCAGCAACAGAGTGGTCAATGCCTGGAATGTACTACCTGGCTCTGTGGTTTCTTCCCCAAACCGCAAAAACTTTAACCTCAGACTGTTTACTGTTGACCTCACCCCATTCCTAAGAGGTCTGTAAAGGACATGCATAAGCACACCAATGTGCCTACTGTCTCTGTCCAATTGTTACTTCTTATTCATACCCATTTCATGTATTTATAATCATGTTTATACTTATATCTGTGGTCTAATACATGCTCGACAAATAAATAAATAAAATAAATAGTTATGATACCATTAGAAAAACAATAAAATACCTTTCCTCCTTTGAAACCTTAAACCCTTCGATTTTAAAAGAGGAGCAATGAAATTCAGTCAAGGACCACAACGGAGCCCCACTTAACAACTGTGGCAAGAAAGCTCGTGACATGGGGCCACAATTCACTCAACAAACGTCTCACAGGCATTTGGGGCTTGATTGCGGTCATAAACCGAGGACTAACCTGCCTAAGCAGATCATAGATGAGAGATAGCGCCTATTTCTCGGCTTTAATCCTAGCCAACAAAATGTAAGAGCTGGAAAAATCAGGCCACATAATTCACGGAGAAGAATGAATAATCTGGCTGAAATATTGAGCTTGTAAAAAGCCCATTTTTCCTGCTGACGGCCGGGCGGTTATTTCTCGCCCGTTTAATTTACATAAATCAATTTTGCTCGTGTGCGTTTGTTCTTTAAAGCAATAATGACAATAATGGTTTCGCTGCTAAAGGAAGCGCCATGTGCTCCTTCTTGGAATCCGACCGCCTGGGAGACGTTTGTAACCACCACGTCCCTGGAGGGGACACCCCAGATTGCTTGGAAGCTGGTGGGGAATAAAAGGTGGTCCTTGACTTATGACCGCAACCGAGCCCAACGTTTCCGTTGCTAAGCAAGAGATTGGTTGCTAAGTTTTTGCCCCCATTTCGCAACCTTTCTGGCTGCCATGGCTGGAAGCGAATCGTGGCCGTTCTGAAGCAGATCGCTTGGTCGTTAAGTGAATCTGGCTTCCTCCTTGCCAAGTTGGAAGGTCGCAAAAGGGGATCATGTGATCTCGGGATATTGCAACCGTCCAAATTTTGATCACATGGGATGCTGCAATGGCCATAAGTGTGAAAAAGAGTCACAAGCCGCTTTTTTCAGTGCCGTTGTAAACTTTAAATGGTCACTAAATGATTGTTAGTTGAAGATGACCTGTATCCATGATTCACAGGTATACTGCTTCTGTCTAGGGCAGTTCTTTGGAAGTTTTGGGAGAGGGAGGCCAAGCAGCCGACAGGGAGCGGGAATGTGGCTCCGTTGGCTGTGGAAGGAACTGGGGAAGGGCAAAAGCTGGCTGAGCAGAACAGGGAAGAGATAGAACAACGGAGAGGGAGTTCAAAGGACAAACCAGGCCCACCCTCTCTTCATTCTAGGGTACGCAGGGAGGATCGGAGAAGGGAGCAATGTGAGTTGCGTGGCTTATGGGGGAGGAAAGGGCCCTGATTCCCTTCATTAGCTGCAGCTGGGAACACAGCGTTTAAAAAGGGAAACTGCGCACAGCAAGTTGTTGGGAGCAAATCGTGAATTTATCTGGTTTCGTCGAGGCTTATCTGGGTTCCTGGCGTCTTCCCAACTGTGTGTGTTTTGCCGGCCTTTCAAGTCTGCAATTCCTTCTCCTGCCCTGTCCAGTTAATTACTGCAGCATAGTTTGTGTGGATTTTTAGTTACGGTCTGTATGTACTTTGTTTTCAGACTGAATTTCTCCACTTAAAGGCTGTTCCTGGGAGAGGTTTTTCTTCAGCCAGAAGGTAACCTGGACATTGGGGGCAAAGTTGGAGGTACTAAAGGGTCTCTTCTTATGTGACTGTGTTGCCTTTGTGCCACACCCCTTTGGGTCATCACAAGCCCCAGGTTAAAACTTTTCTTCAATTTTTTAACTCTAGTCTAAAGTTGGAGGCCAGCATAACATGAACCGATGGTCAATTTTTCTGCTCGTGCCTGATAGATTGCCCCTGTCCACGCAGGCTTGATTTACTTAAACAGGTACTCCTCAACTTATGACCACAAAAGAGCCCCAAATGTCGGTTGCTAAGGGAGGCATTGGTTAAGCGAGTTTTTACGTCCCTTTTCTTGCCACTGTTGTTAAGTGAATCCATGCCATGGTCAAATTTGCAAACACGGTCGTTAAGTGAATCTGGCTTCCCCGTTGACTTTGCTTGTCCCTCCCCTTCCCCCTGGGGACACTGTGACGGTCATAAATGTGAGTCCATTGCCATGCATCCAAATGTAAATCACGTGACCAAGGGGGAATGCCGCAAACAGTCGTAAGTGCGAAACATGGTCAGAAGTGAACTTTTTCCCCCAGTGCTGTTGTAACTTTGAATGGTCGCTAAGTGAAGTGTGGTAAGTCCTTCCTGTAATACCTACAATCAGCTTTGGGGGATAGATTGCCTGACTTTATCCTGAAATTATTATTCCCTTCAAGGGAAGTTGCCATTAGTTAATATCGATTTTGCGATTTTGACAAAAGAGGGGTTTTTTTTTTAAAAGGGGGTGAAGAAAGAAAGAAAGAAAGAAAGAAAGAAAGAAAGAAAGAAAGAAAGAAAGAAAGAAAGAAAGAAAAAAAAGAGGCCGGCACGGAAAGAATGCCGGATCAATTTTTATAACAAAAGAAAAATGAATCCTGTGCTTTAATTTTGCCTTCCCGTGCTATCGATCGATTTGAGAGCGGCTGTCGCTTTTGTGTTGTTACCAATTGTTGGAGCCCCTGTTGCAAGATTGTTAAAGGTTGCAATTTAATTGTGCTGGACTCTTAATTTAGGGGTGATTTGAACACCCCCGTGTGTAAAAATAAGGCTTGAGGTTTTGCGTTTGTGCTAAGCACCTTTGACGAAGCAGTTGATTCCAATTTGACTTTCCATTTCCCCTTTTATTTATGTATGTATGTATGTATTTATTTTTCCCTTTGGTTATTTCAAGCTCAAAGGTTGGACAACCGTTTGTCTGGAATGTCATAAGGCCTCCTCTTGAGCAGGGGGTTGGACTAGAAGACCTCCAAGGTCCCTTCCAACTCTGTTATTTTGTTAGTGTTCTGGTTCGCCGGCAGCAGGTGCGGATGGCTGAGGTCTCAGAGAGCGAGGACTCGGATGAGGGGCCTGTGCGTAGGAGGCAGGATGGGGCCAGGACCATCAGGGAGTGGGGTGCTGCCTTCGGAGATTGGGGAGGCTGGCAGCAGTGAGGAAGAGGCCCCCAAGGAGCCTGTGCCCAGTGTGCAGGCAAAGAGGGCTGCTTGAAGGAAAGAGCAGCTGCAGCAGCAGGGCTTAACTCGGGAGTAAGGCTGCAAGGTGATGGCCCCTCCCTTAAGGGATAAAAGCCAGCTGAGAACCCGGAGTTCTTTGCAGGAAGCAAAGAAGTTCTTGCACTCAAGCCTGGTGGATGTTGGATATCTTGGTTGATGTTTGAGACTCTTTGTGTTTGAAATAGTTCTTGGCAACTTTATCTAGTGTTCTTGGCAGCCTCGCACAACCCTGGCAAGGCTGGTTCTTATCAGAGACAATTAGTTTGAAACAGCCTTTAACCGAAGGAACGATTCAGTAAAGAATCATTAAAAAGTTTTGCTGTTCCCTCCGTCTGATGTTTGTTTCCTTGGAACAAGCTTTGGGTCAGAACAGTTATTCTGTTAAAGGACACGGGTCTGGAGTGGCTGGGGTTTTTTTTTTCCATGGAGAAACACTATTATAGTTAGTCCTCAACTTACAACGATTTGTGTAGTGGCCGTTCAACGTTAACAATGGGCTGAAGAAAGTGGCAGGGCTGCTTTTCACACTTACAACTGTTGCAAGCATCTCCATGGTCCCGTGATCAAAATTCAGATGCTTGGCAACCGACTCATAGTTATGACGGTTGCAGAGTCCTTGGGGGGGGGGTCACAGGATCCCCTTTTGAGACCTTCTGAAAAGCAAAGTCAAAAGGGGGAGGCAGGTTCGCTTAACGACCATGTAGATAACTTAACAACCGCAATGAAACATGGTAAAATGCGGCAACATTCATAACTGCCTTGCTTAAGGACATAAATTTTGGCTTCAGTTGTGGTCAGAACAGGACTATCAGAATAATCAACCAGCATGAACAAAGTTGCCTCGAAGTTGTGGGAGCTTCATCACTTGAGACTTTCAAGAAGAGACTGGACTGCCGTCTGTCAGAAATGGTGTAGGGTCTCCGCTTAAAGCGGGGGCTGGACTAGATGACCTACAAGGTCCCTTCCAACTCTGATTATCTGTTATCTGACTACCTGTAGACCCAAATGCATTACTGAATTCGCCATCGTTATGCCATTTCCCCCCCCCAGTCTTTTACTATGCAAAGCTATCTTAGGCTGGTTTCAGCCATTCAAATGTTTGTGTGCTGACAACTAAATTTGTGGTTGTTTTGTACTTCAACACAATTATATGGATTTGTTTTGTCCCATAAGGCCCTGGCTCAACTTCTTTGCCAAATGAAGCCATTCCTGGGAGTAGAGCTTTGGTGGGAAAGCAGGAAATTATATCCTGTGCACAATATCTATAATCTTTTCCTCTTAACTTTACATTCATATTGTATTCATCAATTTTCCATATCACATCATTGTTATACTATCGTTAAAATTTTAATGTCAATTCCAAGTTACCTTGAAAAGCAAATCTCAGTTCTTACCAGACTGTATTCGTAATATAACTTATTCAAATAATAATCAATTATAATATATCGTTAGTTACCATTATTCTTCAATTTCTTACTTTTCTATGTAACCATTGATAAAATAAATCCCAAATCTTATAATACTATTTTCTTCTAGCTCTCTAATTGCTAATGTTAATCTACTCATTTCTGCACATTCCATTATTTTCTTAATCACTTCCTCCTCCGTCGGAATTTTCTCAATTTTCCCAATTTTGAGCAAGTACAATTTGAATCTATAGTTCTGATTGGCAACCAGTTTGTAGCAGTTCTTTGGAGCTTCATCTGGGCATCACTTTTAAAGGTAGATTTCCCACCAGCCCTCAACATTTGTCGGTCCTCGATCCAAGTAACATGAAGGAAAAATAAACATGATTGTTCTTCAGTGCATCATATAGGTAAAGTAAAGGTTCCCCTCCAGGTGTGGGATTCAGTTTTTTTAACAACTGATTCTGTGGGTGTGGCTTAGTTAGTGGGTGTGGCTTGGTGGTCATGTGACTGGGTAGGCTTGGCTAACTCCACATCACACATGTCAAGGGGTGCTTCTCCTAGCCTGGCCTCTCATGACAGTGGGGATGCTGCAACAGTCATAAGTATGACAAATGGTCATAAGTCACTTTTTTCAGTACCATTGTAACTCTGAATGGTCACTAAATGAACTGTTGTAAGACAAGGATTACCTGTGCAAAAATAAAAAAGCTTCTTTGCTTGCAAAAAGCTGCCCTAAATACCAATCATTAGATTAAAATACCTGCAAGCCAGAGTTACAAATCAGGCAGGGTGCCAGAGCACCTTGAGGAATAAAAATAGTTAAAATGCAGTGATAACTATCAAGCAGCCAACTCTTGCTCATAAAGTGAAACCCTTTAGAGAGGTCATTTAAGATCTCCAGAAAAGCACACCCAGGAAAAGCAATCCTTAGATCCATTTGCACCACTTAAAATACCAGCTGGTCTCACTCATCTCACAAGATATCCTAAGGAAATCATCCAGATTTAAGGAAAGGTCACATGCCCCCAGAAAGGCAGTAAAAAATCAGTGCCAAGCTTGCATCCTGCCTCTTGAAAGTATACCCCAAAGGACAGTGCCAGATAGTACTAAAGCAGTGAGGAAGACCCTCCCAGATAGAAAAAGAAACCATGAGGCAGGAAAAAATTCAAACACAATACAAATAATTAAATCACAACAGTAGCTGTTGCTTGTTGAAGCTGAATAGGGAAAATTATCCCATCAATAAACACAGGATTAAACTTCACCAAGCACAGAATTAACCTTCACCAAAAACCAGTTTTAGACCAAAACTCAGAAAGAGTATTAAACTCATGTTTGAATGTCAATCTTTCTAGTTAGCCAAGAAGCCTTGCTGAATGTCCCTCATCTTGGTTCCCTGTCACTAAAAGCTCTGCTTCATTATTCAATTATTTCTTCAAAGTACTGATTGTCCAGGGAAGTATTTCCTCCCAACAGCAGTGTAAAAATCTTAAAACAACCCTTCCCCTTTAAGAAAGCCAAGCCCCTAAAGCTCCAGAGAGAGGAAGTCTAGGCTGTCTGCCAAGAATGTAATAAAGGTGGAAAAAAACAAAAGGAGATTGCTTCTAACTACCGGTTCTCCAAACTGCTTGGAAAGTTAACAAAGGGTTCCATAGAACTGGATAGAACCAGTAGAATCCCACCCCTGTTTCCCTTCTTCCTGTTCTGCAATGTGTGCTAGTCATTTCTGGCTCTAGGAGGCAGTTCTCATATCTGTTACAAAGCTGAAGAGACACCGCTGTCCGAAGACATCTCCGTGATCATGTGGCCAGCATGACTAAATGCCAAAGATGCATGGAACACTGTTATCTTCCCACCAAAATGGTCCCTATTTTTCTACTTGCATTTTTACATGCTTTTAAACTGCTAGGTTGGCAGAAGCTGGGACAAGTAACGGGAGCTCACTCCGTTATGTGGTACTAAGGATTCGAACTGCCGAACTGCCACCTTTCTGATCAACAAGCTCAGCATCTTCAGATAGCGCTGGCTCTTCGGCTTTATAAACAAGATGAGCACTGCCCCCTAGAACCAAAAATAGCTAGCACGTATGTGCGAAGGAAACCTTTACCTTTACCTATATTTATTTATTTATTTATTTATTTGGATTTGTATGCTGCCCCATCTCCGGGGGGACTCGGAGCGGCTCACACAAAGAATCGAATACAGAAACATAAATACAAGGCATTAAACATATAAAAGCCATCCAAATAAATCCCTAAAATGCAATAAAACCTAATTAATTAAAAGACCCCTACCAGCCTCAATCCAGGATGGCCTGTACAAACAGCCAGGTTTTAAGATCGCGGCGGAAGGAACAAAGGTCGGGAGCCAGCTGCAACCCAGGGGCAGCTGGTTCCATTGGTGGCACCCCCACCAGAAGGCTCCTCTCTGGGACCCCAACTGACATTGTCTGGTTGGCACTTGGCGAGGCCCTGCCGGTGGGAGGACACTGGGCGATTGGAACTCAATGGTGGTAGGAGGCGCTCCTGCAAATACCCTGGACCCTGGACATGAAGGGCTTTATAGGCTTACACCAGCACCTGAATCTTATCTTATCTTATATGAGTCTGTACTAATTTTTTATGGTGGAAAGAGAAACCAACAGCCATTACCTGCCAAGGCTGAAGACTCTGAAGTTTGGTTCTTTTCATGCCATTCTTTGATCTGAGATTGGATCTAAATAACTCCATGGAATGTAAAGAATGTGCTATAGCATAGACTGCATTGTAGATGCTATAGCTGTGACCGGTCATGTGAATTTCAAACAGAGCTCCAGGAACTTTCTTCAAGCTCTCTTCCCAAGAACATACTTCTGTGGCCTCCATTGGAATCTTTGAACATTGAAATGAACAGCGAAAAGCTTGCTCTGAGAAGACCATCAGAAAATCATTTCTTCCAGCCTGACAAGGATCTAGGGCCAGAAGAAATTTCTGGAACTTGGGCAATTGACGGGAGTGAATAGCAAAAGAAATGGCTCCTTGAAACACTTGCAAATCTGAGCCCATCTGAAGTATAGTCATTGCAAAATCACTCTGGGCAGTCATAATCCATACCCTTTGAAAGAATACATCTGAACTATTACCATGAGTTGCTTGAAGCATAAAACAGCTGAGCAACATAATGGACAAGGTTTCTCCATAAACAACAATTACATTCGTGTTGGTATTAGTCATCGATAGATAAATATTCCAGACTTTCCTATTAATGCTTAGGATATCATCCAACTCTGCTTTGGGGATTTTTGTTGTGAATGCTGAACAGATCCCATTTTGGGAAAGCAGTGGTTCTAACACCTGCATGAAATGTTCTCCACTGTCATTGTCAACGATGAAGAACCCAATCCATGTCCATCTGAAATGGTGAAGGAGCTGGATAATTCCCATGTATTGATTGGCTTCATTTGGAACCATACGGTATAGAATTGGGGGCTGTGTAATGTAGCTGTTCTCTGGAGCAAACGTGCCATAAGTAAGCTGGAAGGAATGGATAAATAAATATGCATGCAAGAAAATTTTTGTGCGATTCTCAGAGTTGAAAAAAATGTATCTCAGTCTGTATAAACTCAAAGATGAATATCTATTTTCCTTCTGCTTGAATGTTTCTACATGTTAAAAAAATATGATTTCCTGGAACAACTACCTTGCAAAGAGGTATACTAGTGGTAATTAATTGGAAAAAGTCAGAGAAGAGCAACTAAGATGATTAAAGGCCTGGAAACTAAAATATATGAAGAACAGTTGCAGGATTTGGGTACGGCCAGTGTAGAGAAAGTGTAGACTATAGGAGACATGACAGCAGCATTTTGGAATTTGAGGGTCTGCCACAAAGAAGAGGGGGTTAATTTATTTTCCAAAGCACCAGAAGACAGGATAAGAAACTGTGGATGGAAACTAATCAAGGAGAGAAGCAGCCTAGAATTAAGGAGAAACTTCCTAACAGTGAGAACAATTAACCAGTGGAACAGTTTGCCTTCAGAAGTTGTGGGTGCTTCTTCACTGGAGGTTTTTAAGAAGAGACTGGACAGCCACTTGTCTCAAATGATATAGTCTCCAGCTTAAGTAAGGGGCTGGACTAGAGGACCTCCAAGGTCCCTTGCAGCTTTTTTTCTGACATAATTTTAGTATTAGTCTCCTATACCTTTTCCCATTTGGGGAAAAATTCCTGTCCATCTATTATGCATTTCTGAACTGCAAAATCAAAGCAGGAAGAAAAACAGATCATAACCTATTAACATATCCATTGTTCCATGAGCAGGTCTTACCTGTGGGATCTTATAAAGACTTAAAAGGTTTGCCATATGGAATGAGACAGAGGGACCAATTCCGCCAATCACAGAAATAAGCTTTTTCCCAGAATCACATTCATAGTTAGGTATAACTCTGTGCATTTTGAAAAGAAGTTCCAGAGTGGTCCGATAAGTGCTCATTGCATCACTGTAGCTATCACAGATATGGAACCCGAGCGTGATATTAGGTAAGATCTTGGAATCCTTGTTGATTTCATTTACAGCAAATGTCAAGGCCAGGATGTGTTGGTAGAACTTGGTCGTCATGCTGCCAATAAAGTGACAAGCTCATTTCACTGGCAGATGCCACAAGGCAAAATGTCCCAGCATAGACTAATATTGAAGGAAAAATGCTGCAGTACTCTAATAAGAGTCATTGCAAGCAATAGTCATGCTTTTTCATCACTGATGGAAAGAGGAAATAACAGAATAACAGAGTTGAAAAGGATTTGGGAGGTATTCTAGTCCAATGCCCTCTCAGGCAGAAAACCCTACAACATTTCAGACAAATGGTTATCTAATCTCTTCTTTAAAAGTTCCACTGTTGAAGCATTCACAATTTCTGGAGGCAAATTGTTCCACTGATTAATTGTTCTAACTGTCAGGAAGTTTCTCCTTAGTTCTAGGTTGATTCTCTCCTTGATTAGTTTCCATCCATTGTTTCTTGCCTTCAGGTGCTTTGGAGAATAGATTGACCCCTGCGTCTTAATGGCAGCCACTCATATATTGGAAGACTGTTATCATGTCACCCCTAGTCCTTACTTCTAAACATAAGATTAGGGATAGAGAGGGAGGGAGAAATTCCCCAGAGAAAAGAGAACACACTTGATCATGAATTTGGGAAGAGGAGAACACAGGTTTTGGAAACAAAGGGAAGGGTCACTTGGAATATACATTTGGTACAATTTGTTACTCTGCTCAGAATTAGAAACAGAAAGTGTAGCCTACTCAGTCCCATATAATCTATACCTTCCATCCTGAATCAAAGCAATATTCCTTGACTTCTTTGCAAAGCTTTTTTCAGAAGAAAATATCATTTCCTCCAATTTCTTCCTCAATTGGATGGAAAAAAGAATGAGGGAGGAGGGAGGGAGGAAGGAAGGAGTAAGTAAGTAAATAAGTAAGTTTAGTAAAGTATCTATTTAATCTAAGGCATTTTAAGTATTTGGGTCATAAATATTTAGGGAATCAATATTTAAACATGCTAGTGGTGCCCATTAACTGCTTTCTGCCTTGTTCCTTGGCCTTAATTTTATACATGCAGTCAGATACATTATGAAAATGATTCATATACTACTCTCTCTGTGTGTGTGTGTGTTTATATATCTATTTCTATCTATCTATACACAACTTATATAATGAATATAAAACCTGGGACAGGGAAATCTTTCAAAATTTTCTGTAAGAAATGGATGATCTACATTTAAATCTCAAATTCATGCCACCAAATTTAGAAGAAAAAAGAGCAAAGAGAGATAGAAAAATAGATGAAAATTCTAATGCATACCTTGAAGCTGTATCAAAATATTTTTCAACAGAAGGCATGATTTGAAAAGATTTCAAATGTTTCAGCCTCTTTCCAAAACATTTAGTAAAATCAATGGCCACGGTTATATTTTTCTTTTAAAAGAATAAAGATGCATAGGTAAGCTATGAACAAATATTACTTTTCCACCTTTATTTATTTTTCTTTACTTGCCTTCATGTCATTTTATTTATTTATTTATTTGATTTATATTGCCGCCTATTCACCCATGGCACTCCTGATGGCTAGATGGATACCTTATACAGTTTTCCAGGTAACATTATTTAAAAAATATTGTCCCTTGCTGTCTTCCTAGGTTTGATACAGAGGAATTGGTTCAAAATCACTCAGCTAGCTTCATGTCAAAGGCAGTATTAGAACTCACAGTCTCTCAGTTTTTAACCCAGTGCCGTAACCACTACATCATTCTGATTCATAGATTTCCCTCTAACCTATGATAAAAGGTTGAAATAGTGAACTTGGAGGTTCAGGGTAAGCTTTTGCAAAACAATTGAGGTGCAAACTTAGATAACATGACAAGTCAAACACAACTTTTAGTCATTAAAATAGATAATGGGCTCATCTGAAGACCTTCTCTCTCAGAATAAGAGAGTTGGAAGGGAACCTTGAAGGTCTTCTACTCCAATGCTCTGCTCAAGCTCAAGCAACCATTTCAGACAAATGGTTGTTCAATCTCTTCTTTAAAACCTCCAGTGTTGGAGCACCCACAACTTCTGGAGGCAAGTCTTTTCCACTGATGAATTGTTCTCACCATCAGAAGGAATTTCTCCTTAGTTCTACAGTAGGTTGGTTCTTTCCTTGATAAGTTTCCATCTATTGCTTCTTATTCTGTTTCCAGGTACTTTGAAGAATAGGTTGACCTCCTCTTCCTAGTGGAAGCCCCTTAGATATTGGAAGACTGCTAATATATCACCCCTAGTCATCCTTTTCATTAAAGTAGATATACCCCAATTCCTACAACTCACAGTAGACCTTTCTGATTCAGTAAAACTGAAGTTGTCAAAGCATTTGGGCACCTAAGAGCAAAAAAAAGGTGGGGGATGAAATCCTTACATGGGAGTATCATTCTTCAGCTCTTCTGAAGGATGTCTTTTGAAGGAAAGTGGGTGGAAAATATAAGTGATTTGTGATGACATTCCACCAAGGAGAACATCTCCTGGTTGCTGCCACTCATGTCGAACAGGGAAAGGATCATTTTTGGAGCATGTCTCTGCTGCAAATTTGCACACTGTGGATGGTAAAAGAAATAAAACCAGGACTAGCATCACCGTCAGATGTTAGAGGTCTCACTGTGACAATCCTCCCCCTACAGATGCATGATTGCTATTAATTCCATTTGCATACAATGGAAGGATTGGAAATAAAAGTGCCTTGGATCAAATAATGAAGAGTCTTGTTTTTCTTCTCACTTGCCCTGAATGAAAACCTCAAATTAATTATTTCAGACTCATGGCTTTTTTAAGAATACATTTTCTGATAGCTATTGGGAAGCAATTGGAGGTTGGGTGAGTCATGAGAGTCTGATAATTGCATAGAAATAATAATTTCTGGTTTCAGGGGGGGTAAGTCATATGATTTTCACATTGGTTCACAAGTCTGTGGGGAAATTTGACTCTGGATCAGTCATCTGATGAAAGCAAAGGGAATATGGCCTGGATTGAAACCAAACAAATGTAAACCTTCTGTAGATTGCAAATGGTATGTGATGCTTCATTCTTATCTTTTTCCTCCAAGGGAAATTAATACAAAGATATTGATCAATGGAGGAAGATCATTATTCCAAATCTCATTTGGATCTCTGTGGAGATGACATGGGGGAGTAAAGACTGAGTTAGATTATTCACATGTTTTTCCTGACTGCTATTATCAGATAGAGCTGTATAACTTTTCAAATCCAGAGAAAATAAAAATGGTTTTGTGCAGTGCATGGGTAACTTCACTGGACCTGTTAGCAACCCTTCAAGCCAAACAGATATTTCCCATAATTGCACTGTAGCTGCAGAATGCGAGCATCTGTTGGAACCAAAATCTAGCTTACAATATATTCAGAGACAACTTAATAGAAAATTAATAGAAAATAGGCATTGTGAATTTTATTTATTAATTCAATTTATATTCCACCCATCTCATCTGGAATTACAGCATGAAATTGGAATGTTCTTTACAAACCCAGCTGGGTGACCTGTTTATTCTTTATCCCTTCCAACCAACATATTAGCTGTATTTCCTTTGAAAGCATAGAGCTTTTGGGGCTCCAGATTTCTGGCTCAGTCTTCTCTCTGTAGCCACTCAGGTGTCAATGCTCAGGAAATTAGGAAAATCATGCAGTTCAAATGAGTATAAAGATTTATTGCAAGGTGAAGCTGTCTACAAGAATCTGGTCAAGTGACAGTTAACAGACTGTGGGAGATAAGAAAGGCATTCAAGATGGGCTGGACTTCTCTTGTGGGCATGCAGGGACTTTGACTTATGATGAATTTGACCCCTACCTCTAGCTCAGCCAAGTCATCTCTTACACAAAGCAATGAAGCTTGCTGTGAATGTTTTCTTAGAAGGGCACTTTAAGCAATTCACATGGTGGGAATGAATAGGTATCTCACAGGTTTGCTGGTGCACGCACCTCATATCTGTGTGGAGGAATACCTTTATATCACATATGTCCCTTTCAACTCTGTTATCTATATATATAAAAGCAAAATACCACTTGCCCATTATCACAAAATCTCCAGAATTATAAAGCCTACAAACTTGATATTTGGCACATATGTTCCTCCTGGCTTCTAGGTGCTCACTAAGAAAGGATTTTTTTAAAATGACCATCAGAGCATTAGCATTTCATATATTATTATTAACATACTCTGATGCTAAAGAGTTCTACTTCCTCTCCCTACCTGAAAAGGAATCAGTTCCAAATGCAAAACACAAGCAGAGGAGAGGAGTTTTAGTTTTAGTTTCACAGCAGCAACCAGCTTTAGTACAGAACAGTTGAGCTAAGCCATGCCTAGGCTCCTTGCTGTCTCCTCCTTGCTCACACAGCAAATACTGTTTCAGTTTCCAAACAGCCCTGAAGTCTCTCAAACACGGACAGGACACTAGCCAGATGAATACCAGTGGATACTGGTAAGCAGAGGCAGAATTTTTCCCCTTATTTTCCTCCCCCAAAACTAAACCCAACCACATAGTTTCGTAGCGAAACAAAGGTATCAAGATAGTTCCGTAATATACTGAATGTCAGTTGGCGCAATAGATCCATTTTTGGAAGTGCCAAAAATGTGGGATGAGGATGTAACCTTGTGGTTAAATATAGGAAAGCTAGCAAGCACCTGAATCTTCATCATGTCATCCCCAGAGTGCTTCAATTGCCATAATATCAAGCATAGATTATAAGTCCCTTCATTCAGCATGTTCAACAATTTTAGCATTATATTATCCTTGCAACTTGAAACCATCCTTCAGAAGATTGGAAACCAATTATTTTTTTAAATTAATTAATTTAATTTATAGGACATTCTTCTAGTGTTTTTATTCTTTAAAATGTTCTTTAATAAAAAAAAACCTAGAGTATATATGTGAAATAATTCTTCCAGATGTCAAAGAGAAGGGAAATGTAAAACTAAGATTTTAAATTCAATCTCTCTTCTTCAAACTCAGAATGTTAGAAATTAATTAAAGAAAACATGGGAATAAATACTTCTTGGGGAAAAACAAATCAGATACATTTCTAATTGCTGGGATATTCTGACATCCTTTTAGCTCAATGCTTTGCAGTAGAAAACAGGGCTATTCCCATTACTGCTTGATGATAATAAGATCCAAACTATATTATTCAGATATTAGATCATTGTTAATGATTAGGAAACAGCAGATCTTTTTTTAAAGAAGACCTAATTATTCTCTTCATTAAATAGATCAGATAAATAATCAAAACTTAAAGTATTATTAAAAGTAGAGTCACTCATAAAATAGTGAAATATTTTATTGTTCAATTCAATTTATAGAATTTGATGCACAGTATTATACATGCCAAGGATGTACAATATTGGTAAAGTCAGTTAAGCTAATAAGCCAGCTCAGTTTTTTATTTTTAGAACAGGATTTTTAATTCCATTTCACAGCAGAAATACATATAGCCTTAATTTAATAGTCAGAAATGTTTTCTTTTTACAAGTTGTTCTTTGCTGTTCAGCTCAGGCTTCAGCAAAATAATGTAGCATTTGGGGAAAAAGATACATCCCAATAACCCAGCACTGGAAGCTAAAATGGAGAAGATCTCCACAGCTACCATATACTTTCCTTTGGTACTCAAATACGTTGGAACAAAAGACAACCAAACACTGCAAAACATCAGCATGCTAAAAGTGATGAATCTGGATTCATTGAATGTATCGGGCAGGTTCCTAGCTAGGAAAGCCACCATGAAGCTGATCAGAGACAGAAACCCCATATAGGCCAAGACAAGATAAAACATCACAACAGATCCTTCATTACATTCTGCTATGATCTCTTCAGTCATTAATTTCATATTAAGTTCTGGAAAGGGGGGAGAAGTGATCATCCATGCCAGACAAATGCCCACTTGAATGAAGGAGCAGAAAAAGATAATTAAAATGGACAGTCTTTTCCCCAACCATTTTCTCATGCTGGACCCTGGTTGGGTAGCCATGAATACAGCTATAACCATGATAGTTTTGCCCAACACAGAAGAAATAGCCACAGAGAAAATAATGCCAAAGACAGTTTGTCTGAGGAAGCAAATCAGTTTGAGAGGTTTTCCAAGGAAGAGAAAAGAACAGAGGAAGCAAAGCAAAAGGGAGATTAAAAGTGTGTAGGTGAGGTCCTTGTTGTTAGCTTTAACAACAGGGGTGTCTTTATACTTAATAAATATTCCAAGTATGAACATGGTAATAATTGAAAATAAAATAGCAACCACAACTAAACTGATCCCCAAAGGTTCTTCAAAAGTTAGAAAATTTATTATTTTAAAGATGCATCGATTTTTGTCCTTATTTGGAAATTGATCTTCTGGACATTCAGAACAGGCAATCATGTCTGAAAACAAGAGAGAAGCCATGAATCATGGAATCTAATCATCATGAGTGATGTAGCACCAAGTGAAATATATCATTTATGTTGGATTAATTCGGTGTTTTTCATACTTGCCACTTGAAGTCTGAACTTCAATTCTCAAAATTCTGTCTGGACAGTTTTGAAAGTCAATTTCCACACTTCTTAAAGTGGCTAAGTTTTTAAAAAAGCACTCAATAAGATCATTACATGATATCTGCTATAAAGGTAATTTACTGAGATGGGAATCTTTTCTCTTAGTGATATCCCAGTTAGGAACCACCATACTGGATAGATTCCACATGCTTTCCATCCCTTCAAGCTTTGGTTGTCTAAGTCTTACTCATGGATGCATATGACTGGGAGTGTTCACACATTTTCCAAAAGAACAAGAAATGGGCAACCAATGTGACTCAAGTCTTGCCCATTTTTTAATCTGTGATGGAAGCCATATTTATTTTAAACAAGTGTCACATATATTACACACACACACACACACACACACACACACATATAGTGGCTTAGTGACTAAGTCATTGAGTTTGTTGATCAGAAAGGTTGGCAGTTCAATGGTTTGAATCCCCAGCACCACATAACGGAGTGAGCTCCCGTTACTTGTACCAGCTTCTGCCAACCTAGCAATTCAAAAGCATGTAAAAATGCAAGTAGAAAAATAGGGACCAGGTTGGTGGAAGTTAACAGTGTTCGTGTGCCTTCGATGTTTAGTCATGTCAGCCACATGACCACAGACACTTCTTTGGACAGCGCTGGCTCTTCGGCTTTGTAATGGAGATGAGCATCAACCCCTAGAGACAGAAACAACACACACACACACACACATATAACAAGGGATTAGGCTTCAATCATATAGTCAAACATGGTTTATACCTATGGTTACAAATATATATGCAGTATCTATCTATCTATCTATCTATCTATCTATCTATCTATCTATCATCTATCATACTTACTCTGTACTATACTCTACTTTGTGATGTATTGCTTTGTTTCAGTGCAAAATTGATAGTAAATTTTATTTATATACACAGTTGATTTGTTTGCTTCATTGATTCCAATTCTGATTCTCATACTGGAAGATTTCATAGTAGGGTAGAATAGGATAAGGTAGAGGAGGGTAGAGTAGAATAAAACAGAACAATTTACCCAATGTATTTGACATCTTCCCATCTGAACATGGATCACAGTCATAGCAGCAAAATTTCTCTCCTTCTTTCTTTTTCTTCTGATATCCAGCAGGACAAGGATTATTACACACTGAATGGGGCAAGACCTGTTGATAAACCAGAATAGAATTCAAGACTGAAAACTTGAGTAACATTTTTTTAAATTCATATTTATATGCCGCCCTTCTCTGAAGACTCAGGATGGTTTACAATTTTTGGACCACAACCCAATGTGCTCAGCAATAGCCTTCATTTCATTCCTGCTTATTACTAGGGCTTTTTGCTCCCCTCACCTATGGCATTTTTACAAAGTCAGTTTATTGCCCCCAACAATCTTGGGTCCTCAATTTACCTACCCCAAGAGGATGGAAGACTGAGTCAACCTTGAGCCTGGTGGGATTTGAGCCTGCACTAATTGCAGGCAGCTGGAACTAAGTGCTAGGCATTTAACAGCCTGCAGCACCAAGGCACTTGCATAATCAATCTCTAATCTGCCTGCATAAATAGAGTAGCAGAGATCAAAGGATCATAAACTTTTTGCTAATCAATTAGCTGAGGTGTGCAGGAAACATACCACTGTAGTAATGGGAGACTTTAAATATCCTGACATTACCTGGGAAACAAACTGTGAAGTGAATGTGAGATCAAACAGGTTCCTGACATACCTTGCTGATAGGTTTATCCTATGGGAAGGTAAGGTAAAGGTTCCCCTCACACATATGTGCTAGTCATTCCCAGCTCTAGGGGGCAGTGCTCATTCTGTTACAAAGCTGAAGACCCTGCACTACCCGAAGATATCTCTGTGGTCATGTGGCCAGCATGACTAAATGCTGAAAGTGCACAGAACGCTGTTACCTTCCCACCAAAGTGGTCTCTATTTTTCTTCTTGCATTTTTACATGCTTTTGAACTGCTAGATTGGCAGAAGCTGGGACAAGTAACGGAAGCTCACTCCATTATGCAGTGCTAGGGATTCGAACCGTCATACTACTGAGCTTTCTGATCAACAAGCTCAGCATCTTAGCCACTGAGCCACCATGTCCCTTCCCTTTGGGAAGGTAGAGAAGGGAAATAGAATGACAACTACATTGGACATAATTCTTACTACTAAAGATGAAATTGTTGAGGGACTAGAAGTTGACAGAACCTTTGGAGGAGAGTGACCTTGTCATACTTGAATTCACCATAACAAAATCACAGGTCATTGAACCAAATCATACTACTATTTTAGACATTGAGAGAGCTCATTTCAAGCTAAGAGTGAGACTAAGAAGAATTCCATGGATGGAAATCCTAAAAATAAAAAATATTCAAGATGCATTGGAAACCCTGAGAGATGAAATAATGAAGGCCCAAGCAAAAGCAGCACAACAGAAAAAGAAAAGCCACCAGATGAGGCCACCATGGTTGCATAAAGAAAAGGAGCACATAACTCAAAGAGAAAACCAGCAAACAGCCCAAATCTGTAAGAAAAAGAGTCAGGAAAGGTTAGGTCCAGAACAAGCTAAGATTGACAAGTAATGACAGAAGTGATAAATATGTTTCTTTCAATATATATAAAGAAAGTTCCTTGTGGTAAGAAGGTGGCAGGGAGAAAGCAGAACTTTTTATTCCTTGTTTGAATCTTCCTTTTTATTCAAAAGAAGAAATAGCCCAACCTATCAAAAGGGAGATAGAGGAAGATAGAGGGAGATAGAACAGGTATACATGTCAAAATAGTCAAGAAATTAGTAAGAAAATACCAAACTACCCTGATGAGTACAAATCACCTGGACCAGATCATTTATATACCAGAGTATTGAAGCATCTGGCAGATGTAATCTCAGAGCCACTGAATCAGCAGGTTCTGACCAGTTCTGGAGAATTGGTAGCGGAAATTTTGAGTAGTTTGGAGAACTGGCAAGTACCACCTCTGACTGGCCCTGCCCCATCTATTCTCTGCCTCCCAAATCCCAGCTGATTGGTTGGGCCTTCTTTTGTTACCCTGCACAGGAGAATGGAGCTGGAAAGCAGGTTAGTGGGTTGGAGAGGGAATGGGGATTTTGCAGTAATCTTCCCCCAGGAGTGGGAAGGGAATGGAGATTTTACAGTATCCTTCCCCTGCCATGCCCACCAAGCCATGCCCACCAAGCCACACCCACAGAACTGGTAATAAAAACATTTGAATCCCACCACTTCACTGAATGTAATTTTGCAAAGCTCCCCTGTATTACAGGGGAACTACCAGTGGACTGCAAAAAGGAGGATGTTGTTCCAATCTACAAAAAGGGGGGAAATGGTGCTTTGCAATGGTAGGCCAGTGAATTTGGAAACTCATGGAAAAGATAATAAAATGGAAAATCTCTGAGCACCTAGAAATTAGCAGGATCATTACTGGAAGCCATCACGGGTTTATTAAAATGCCAAGCAAATTTTATTGCCTTCTTTGACAAAGTGACTAAATTAGTGGACTAGCAAAATGTTGTGGACATAGTATAGTTGGATTTCAGTAAGGTATTTGACAGAGTAGACTAGCGGTCACTTCTTGGTAAGTTAGAACAATGTGGGAAAGGCAGTACCATCACCAGATGGATTCTCAATTGGTTGACTAAACACAGCCAGCATGTAGTCCTCAATGGAACAACATCTACATGGAGGAAAACATGCAGTGGGGTATCTCAGTTTCTTGGGCCAGAACTCTTCAACATCTTCATAAATGATCTAGACAAGAGGATAGAAGGGGAACTCATTAAATTTGTAGGTGGTATCAAGCTGAAGGGAATTGCTAACACTTTGGAAGATAGACTCAAGATTCAGAAGGATCTTGATAGACTTGAACCTGGAACCCTGTCCAATGAGATGCAGGTTCAGTGATGAGAAAAGTAAGGTCCTGCATTTAGGCAGGAATACTCAAATGCACAGGTACAGAATACGGTAGGCAGTACCTCTTTCAACAGTAGTAACTGTGAGACAGATCTAGGTTCCCCAGTGAACAACCACTTAAGTATGAGACACCAATATGTTGAAGCTGTCAAAACAGCCAATGCAGTCCTAGATTTGATCAACATCACAAGATATTAGGGATAGTATCAAGATCACAAGAAGTGATAATATTTAACTCTTCATACTGCAGTAGTGAGAGCACACTTGGAATACTGCACCTGTTCTGCTCACCACAATACAAAAAAGATGCTGAGAACCTAACAGCATGCAGAGAAGAGCAACACAGATGATAATGGGTATGGAGACTGAATCATATGATCAATGAATGAGAGAGCTAAGTATTTGGCTGTTGGTCTGAGCCCTGGGTTTGGCAATTTGCTTGCAAACATTTTGCCACCATTTGAACAGACATCATCAGTGTGCTTTGAATTGTGCTCGTCTGTCAGAGCACTGGTCTTTGATCTTATTTGATCTAATATTTGATCTAAATTTGATCTAACCAGAACCACAGTTGTAACCCAGGCAAAATCAACACCTCGATAAATAGACATATTAGCATCGATCCAGTCTATCAATTGCTGAAAATAAAAGAACTGCGATCCCAAAGATAGCATTTAAAATGAACAAACAGGCACCCCACCATGCAACAACAAAAATCACAACCCATCAGCTCACGAGAAATCAGATCATGTCTCAGTAACAACAACCCACCATTCAAACAAACTGAAACCAGACCATGACTCAGTGGTATGTGAACAAACAACACTAATGTCAACTCGTAAAGCATTTCTGGACTCTTTTCGAGTTGGCATGGGGGGGGAGACCTGAAGGAGCAGCAAGTCAATCAAAATACATTACCAAGGTAAGGTTGTATCCCAGGTTACCGATCCAGCTGGAGGGGCGTGACCTCTAGAACCCGCAAAAGTCCTCTGTTGGAGAACATGATTTATGACACATCCAGTGGGGAAGGGGGAAACAGAGCCATAGGTGCACTGTAAATTATGAGTCAGAGCTGGCTTCATTAGGATAAGTGCCGACATGTTGCTCCTAATAAATAATTGGATTACTTTTGAAGTTTGGCTCGAGGCTCATGATTTGATTAGAGCATTTGTTGGAACCCTGACAACTAATTTACATCACACAGATGGTACTTAAAATCAAAGACCATACCTCAATAACAACAGCCAGCCAATCAAACAATCTGAAATCAGACCATGACTCAGAAGTAGGCTAACAAACAACATCCACACTAATTTGGATCATATAAAAAGGTATTTAAAGACCAGTACTCTGACAGACAAGCACAATTCAAAACACATTGATGATGTCTCCTCGAATGGTAATGAAACATTTGCAGCCAAATTGCCAAGCTCAGAGCTCAGACCAACAGCCCAACTACCAACCCAAGCTACTTATATTCAAATAAATTTCAAGAGCTAGGTTGTTCTAGACTACTGAAGAGAAGGACTTGATAACTGTCTTCCAGTACTTAAGAAGCTGTCAGAGAGAAGTGGGGATTGACTTATTTCCCTAGACACCAAAGAGCAGGACAAGAAATAATAGGTAGAAACTTGTTAAAGAGAGATCCAATCTAGAAATTAGGAGAAATTTTCTAACAGTGAGGACAATCAGTGGAATAGCTTTTCTCCAAGGGTTGGACAACCATTTGACTGGAATGGTACAAGGTCTCCAATCTTGAGAAGAGTGTTGGAATAGAGGACCCCTGAGGTCCCCACCATGATTCTATGAAATGAAGTGCCATACCTGGTAATCTCTTCAACACTTCCCAATTATTGTATATGGCTACATCCAGCCTGTTCCTGCCCGTCCCCTCTCTGGATTAAATGAAGAAAAAGGAGAAGTAGATTTTTTTAACCCATGCTATGAGACTTTATACTTAGATTAGTACAAGCAGAAAAGAAACAAAAATTACCATCTAAAATGTGCCTCTGAGCACTATTTGAAGTTTAGTGTTTTCCTTCTACTCTTTCTAATTGATGGACATTCAAGTGCTCTTTTCCCAACTTCAGGAGTTATTTACTCACTTTTTACACTATTATTCACACAACTAAGTCAGAGGCTTTGCTCTGTCAAGCACAATCAAATCAGGCTACACAAAATTTGTCTCAAATGGCTTATGATCTGCAAAAATGGGTGGGAACACTTTATTTTCTTCTCAATTTTTTTTAAAATTACATTTATATGCCGCCCTTCTCCGAAGACTCAGGGCGGCTTACAATTTTTGGAGCACAATCCAATGTGCTCAGCAATAGCCTTCATTCCATTGTATATGCCTGCTTATTACTAAGCGGCATTTTTACAAGGTCAGCTAATTGCCCCCAACAATCTTGGGTCCTCAATTTACCTACCCCAAGAGGATGGAAGGCTGAGTCAACCTTGAGCCTGGTGGGATTCGAGCCTACAGTAATTGTAGACAGCTGGATCTTAAGAGCAGGCATTTACAGCCTGAGCCACCAAAGCTCTAATATCATTTAATTATTCCTGAATTTTATTTCATTCTTTACTAGTGGTAGGAGTAATAGTAAAATACTCCCCCCTCCCCCTACAAACAAATCCTGTAAATTGTTTGCCATGTATCATTCCCCCATAGCATTAAAACCAGACATACTTTGAATACAGAGTAGTTTGGTTTAACTGATTAAAGGATCTAAGAGCAGATTGTGTAGACTCATTTTTTAATCTCCAAATCTTTCACCCAAAGTAATAAAATGACTCAAAATCTCTACCTGCTTGAAATATTTGGGCCACACAATTAAATGTTCATGAATCACAAATTCATTTCCTTCAAGACTTTTGGGATCCATTTTTCCGATTTTGACTTTATGATAGGAGTGATTTGGAAAAATGACAAAATTTGTAATATCAAATCCAGAAAGCACTTCTCCATGAGGATCGATGGACACAGTTTCCCCAAGAGAATTATTGAATGAGAGGCCTTGAAGAAACAAGTGAAGCTAAATTTTAAAAAAAGAGAGAGGGGAATAAATAAGAGGAAATAAAGCAATGGATTTGTGATATAGAGTCTCAGGAGAATCTTTCCAAAGGGGCTAAGATGCAGATCAGCTTGACATCTTTGGAGTGCAAGAAGAGAGCCATCCTAGTCTTTCACATGATATAGCACTTAGATTTACCCATGTTTTCCTGAAAATAAGACCCTGTCTTATATTTTTTTCCACCAAAAAAGGCACCAGGTCTTATTTTCATGGGATGTCATCCACTGACTAACCTCATTTGGGTACGTTGCCCCCGGCCTCCTTTTTGCTATCAGAGGCCTTCTGGAACTTCTTCTTCTGCAGCTGACAAGGCTTTCCTGAAGGCCTCTGCAGTTGAGAACAGAACTCGGATCAATCCAGAGCTTTGTTATCAGCTACAGAGGCCTTCAGGAAAGCCTTGCCAGCCTTGCCAGCTACAGAACAAATGGGCCGGCAAGGCAGGTGTCAGGGTATGTGAGTCCTGGTTACAACTGTCCAAAGGTAAGTAGTAGGGCAACTCCACCCCTCATCCCCACCCTAGTTTCATTTTTACCCATCTACTCTGAAGTGGGTGGGATCTTAATTAGGGCTTTTTTCAGGGATAGGGCTTATATTGGGTTCACATGTAAAAATCAAGCTAGGACTTACTTTCAAGGTAGGTCATATTTTTGGGGAAACAGGGTATATACCACTTCATGGTGCTTTACAGCCTTCTCTAAGCGGTTTACAAAGTCAGCATATTGCCCCCAACAATTTGGGTCCTCATTTTACCCACCTTGGAAGAATGGAAGGCTGAGTCAACCTTGAGTCTGGTGAGATTTGAACCGCCAAATTGCAAGCAGCCAGCTGCCAGCAGAGGTAGCTTGCAAAACTGCATTCTAACCACTGTGCCACCGTGGCTCATGTATACTGTTCAGAATATTGCAGCATAAATTGAGTGCCAGAAAAGTAAACACAGATGGCTGAAGCTTCATTTAACTTCTTTATAAACACTGGTATTTTACAATACCAGTTGTAGATTTCTCCAACATGGAGCAAACTCAAAAAGAAGCAGATATGTTACAGGTTCAGAGCTTAACAGCAACTCAGGAGCTCAGAAACAGACATCAGTTTCACTTTAGTTCAGCAAGCAAGCAATATATACAGCAGAGGAGAGAAGCAGTTTCATTTCAATAGACAGACTCAGAGCTTAACACAGCTAGGCTACTTCTAGTTTCAGTTTCCAAACAGTTCTCATTGGCTGACTTAGTTGCTATGCCTATTCATTGGCTGACCTTGTTACCATGCTCTATCATGAATATATTCTGACATATACCTAACAGTTAGGCCAATTTGTGCTATACTCTGAAAAGATTTCTGTCCTTAGGTCATCAATAATAAAGAAACTACTCTGAGTAATTCTTCATGTCATTCTTGCTTCCTTGAATCTTGCAGGATTATAAAAGGAATTTTTTCAGGAGGCAACCCAGACTTTCTAGTTTTTTTCTGAAGACATTTTGCTTCTCATCCAAGAAGCTTCTTCAGCTCTGATGGGATATGGGGAATGGAAGGATTTATATTCCTTGCAGACAGCTGGTCATTTGCATTCTTTTTTTATAGAGAGTTGTTGAAGCACTTGGAGGTTTATCTGTATCCTCAGGGTCACCTGAGTAGTGCTCCTAGTTCCTGGAAGCTGCTTGGATGAGAAGCGAAACATTTTCAAAAGAAAAAACAAGAAAGTCCAGTTGCCTCCTGAAAAAGTACCTTTGGAACAACCATGACCTGGATGACTGAAAATCTCTACAGATGATTATAACAGGACTTCCTTGAATTTATCTCTAGGAAATGAAAGTGACATTACTTAAATTCCTTTTTTTGTCACTCAGTTTTAAAGATGACTATAAGTAAATCATGACACATGCACAAGTGATTATTATAGGCTTTAACAAGACAGACAAAAATGAGGCACATGTTTCCATATTGACAACATGACAGCTTGTAATGGACACCTAGAGTCTGAGAAACTAGGTTTCAAAGAAAAATAAGCCATGCCATGTCTTAGTGTAATTTTTTCATTTGACTGCATAAGAATTAATTTTCAATCCCACATGGTTTTATCATTGTTTGAGTGGTACGGTGGCCTAGAGGTGGAACTCGGGCCTCACAATCAGGAGGTTGTGAGTTCGATCATAGGTAGAGGCAGATATTTCTCTCTCTGGGCACATTGAGAATATATATGCTGAATATAACTTGACATTGGTGACAGGAAGGGCATCCAGCCAGTTCTGTTCAGTTGCCCAGATTCCACACCACAAGGGATTATGCGGTTGTTAAAAAGAGATGATGATTGTTTTGTCATTATTCTTTGTACTTATTCCAGTGCCTCAGAATACTTCTCATATTTTTAGTGATCATCATGGGCCATCTTGCTTTCACAGTTGAAAAATGCCTCTTAGAAGCTGCTATGTAAAGCAATGATCTTGCAAAGTTGAAATGAAACTCCTGGGTTGTTTCATATTGCTCCCTTTAACAGCCTTAAATAAGGCTTCAGCCTTATAGCAATAGCACTTAGATTTATATACCGCTTCACAGTGCTTTTACATCCCTCTCTAAATGGTTTACAGAGTCAGCCTATTGCCCCCCAAACAATCTGGGTCCTCATTTTACTGACCTCGGAAGGATGGGAGACTTGAGCCTGGTGAAATTCAAACTGCCAAATTGCAGCCAGCCAGCGGTCAGCAGAAGTAGCCTGCAGTACTGCACTCTGCACTCTGACCATTGTGCCACCATGGCACATCCTGCAAAAGTGTTAGCAAGTATGATGGCTTCAGCCTATGCCAAAGAATCCATCCTGCCACACACCCCATGGTGATAACTAGGCACATGCTGAAGGTATTCCAGGATTGGAGAGGGTGCTTTATAAGATAGATTCCAACACGTGTGTCAAAGCCACTCAACACTGAAGACCTTCAGCCAACCTTAGCCCTAATCCCACCATTAAACCATGACAGGTTGCACATGTCAGAACTATCAGCTTCCACAAGAGAGACTAAAATGGGACACATGATACATCATTCTCTCCTTACCAATTTGATACACAAGAAGAAACTCTGAAGAGCTTTACATGGTACTAATCTGTGCCTGACCACAAAGGTATTTTCACCAGAAGTTATTACCTTCCAGATGTCTTGATCTTGAAATTCATCCATTCTACTTTCTGTTACTCTTTTGTATTTAGACTTATGTAAGTTCATGCCATGAACAGCATGTGCCACTGCATGGACTGCATTGTAGATACTATAGCTGTGGCCGGTCATTTCAAATAAATATCCAGGAAGATTTTTGGGCTCTTCCCTCCCAGTGCATGCTTCACCACTTTCCACTGGTTGATTGTTCTCTGAAAAAATACAGTCAAAGCTCTGTTCCCAGAACTCTTTGAACAGCCTAGCTTGTTTCATCTGTAATGGTTTGAAGGCCCAAAGGAACGCATCAAATCCTGGCAGTTCATTGGAGTGAATAGAGAAGGAAATTGCTCCATCAAACATTTGCAAATCTGAGGGCTGATGGAGACTGGTTAAAGTTAAATCCATTTGAGCAGTCAAAATCCACATTTTTCCACGGCTGTTCTCGATATATCTCATGAACAGAAACAGAAGCATTGCTGTGATGCTTTCCCCATTGAAGACAAATGTGTTGACTTTGAGGTCATTCAAATAAATATGTATAGACTGCACTATCTCACCTTGAAACATAAACAAAAATGATTGCTTGGGAAATCTCTCCACAAAAGCATAGCAGATCCCATTCTCAGACAGAAGTGGGTCCAGGGCTTGGAGAAAATTGTCTCCACTGTCATCATCCAGAATTAAAAGGCCAATCCATGTCCATCCAAAGTGCTTCAGCAAATGAATAATCCCTGCAATCTCTAGGGTTTCATTGGGAGCCATGCGGTAAAAGGAAGCAGCCATCTTTGTTCCATGTTTTTGGGGAGCAAATGAGCCATAAGCGAGCTATAATAAAATGTGCAGTTAGTTGATTATAACTGGAATGTCTCTACTAACCTGAGAAATATATTTTCTTATATACAATGCATACATATATTTTTTTCAAGCTCTTTTCTTCCACGGGCTTCCATTTTCAAATCTAAATAAAGCTCTGATCATTGTGGTTATTATGCACTAAATGCTAAATAAATGGAATATTGTCTTATCTCTTTGTTCAATTAATATATAAAATGCTAAACAAATGGAATATTGTCTTATCTCTTTGTTCAATTAATATAAGCAACCCAAAAAGTTTGGCTGAGAAAAGACACAGGTTCCGTGATGAACATACACTAGCTTACATTATGAATTTACATTCTGCAATGTTATTCAGTAGATATGATGTAATTCCAATTCCCAGTTGGGATTAGCCCCTTTTGATGTATCCCTGAAGTTGAATCTGATGTCTATTTGAGTCCATTTAAAACACCAAGCACCCTAATCAATCAGATTGATTTTAGGGAAACAGGTTATGAAGAAAACATATTGTAGTCCCATTTTCACAGATGGATAGAAATGTGTCTAGCTTACTGAAAAGAAAGGCTAGGGGTGACTTATAACAATGTTATAATATCTAAGGGGCTGCCACAAAGAAGAGTGGGTCAACCTATTCTCCAAATCACCTAAAGGCAGAACAAAAAGCAGTGGATGGAAACTAATCAAGGAGAGAAGCAGAACAGAATAAAAGAGTTGATTTGATTTGATTTATTTGGATTTATATGCCGCCCCATCTCCAGGGGGACTCGGAGCAGCTCACACAAGAATATAACGTAACATATACTAGTTAAAAAATATTAATCCAATCCAAATAACCAGTACCAATCAGGCTTCCGACCCAGGTACAGCACAGAGACAGCATTGGTCGCGCTGATTGATGATCTCTCTAGGGCTCGGGACAGGGGTTTTTCCTCTGTCCTGGTCCTGTTAGACCTCTCAGTGGCTTTTGATACCATCGACCATGGTATCCTGTTGCGGCGTCTCGGGGGGTTGGGAGTGGGAGGCACTGTCTTACAGTGGTTCTCCTCCTACCTCTCGAGACATTCGCAAACAGTGTTGGCAGGGGGGCAGAGGTCGACTCCGAGGTCTCTCACTTGTGGTGTACCTCAGGGGTCTGTCCTCTCGCCTCTCTTGTTCAACATTTATGTGAAGCCACTGGGTGAGATCATCCGTGGTTTCGGGGTGAGCTATCATCAGTATGCTGATGATACGCAGTTATATATCTCCACCCCGGACCACATCAGTGATGCTCTCTCCATGATGTCCCATTGTTTGGAAGCGGTACGGATCTGGATGGACAGGAATATGCTTCGACTCAACCCAGCCAAGACAGAGTGGTTGTGCATACCGGCATCCTGGTCCAGTTTGGAGGTTCCATCTTTGGTCATGGGGGAGGAGGTGTTACCCCCCGTGGACAGGGCACGGAATCTGGGGGTTCTCCTGGATTCACGGCTCAAGTTGGAGGAGCAGGTGGGAGCCATGGCCAGGGGGGCCTTTGCCCAGGTCCGGCTGGTTCACAAGTTGCGCCCATATCTGGACTGGGATGCCCTGCGCACGATCACTCAGGCGCTCGTTGTCTCCCGACTGGACTACTGTAACGCTCTCAACTTAGGACTGCCCATGCATACCACTTGGAGGCTTCAGCGCGGGTAGTGATGGGAGCCTCCTGATACTCCCATATCACACCCCTCCTGTGCAGCCTGCATTGGCTTCCGGTTGCCCTCTGGGTGAGATTCAAGGTTTTGGTGTTAACATTCAAAGTCCTACATGGCATGGGTCCAGGATATTTACGGGAACGACTCCTCCCGGCATCAAGTACCAACCGCCCTGTACGGGCGCACAGACGGGGTCTCCTCAGGGTGCCATCCGCAACTCAATGTCGCCTGGTGGGGACCCGGGGGAGGGCCTACTCTGTGGCGCCCCCCCCTTTATGAAATCTTCTTCCGCTGGAGCTCCGGCTGGCTCCCGATCTCTGCACCTTCCGCCACGAGTTAAAAACCTGGCTGTTTTTACAATCTGGGCTGTGCTGACTCTTTGGGGCTTGTTTATTTTAATTTGGGGTTTTAATTGTTAATTCGGCTTACAATTTGTCTAATATAGTTTTAGGTAATTTATTGTTGTATTGTATTTTAGCTGTGAGCCACCCCGAGTTTTTCGGGAGAGGGGGCGTCATATAAGTCAAATAAATAAATAAATAAATAAATAAATAAATAAATAAATAAATAAATAAAAATTACATGGTAAAATGCCCAATTAAAAGCCCCAATCTCCCTCAATCTAGGTCGGCCTGTAAAAACAGCTAGGTCTTTAGATCATGGTGGAAGGAACGCAGGTCGGGAGCCAACCACAACCCCAAGGGCAGCTGGTTCTACAGGGTGGGTGCTCCCACAGAGAAGGCCCTCCCCTGGGTGGCCGCCAACTGACATTGTCAGTTGGAAGGGACCTTGAAGGTCTCCTAGTGCAACCTACTGCTCAGACAGGAAACCCTATAGCATTTCAGACAAATGGTTGTCCAATCTCTTCTTAAAAACTTCTGCAGTTGGAGGATTCACCACTTTTGGAGGCAAGTTGTTCCAAGCAATCTAGAACTAAGGAGAAATTTCCTGACAGTAAGAGCAACTAAACAGGGGGACAGTTGCCTCCAGAAGTTGTGAATGCTCCAACACGGGAAGTTTTTAAGAAGAAATTAGCCATTTGTCTGGAATTACATAAAGTGTCCTGCAGGAGCCGGGGGTTGAGCTAGAAGACTTCCAAAGTCCCTTTCAATTCTGTTATTCTTGATTTCTGGTCTATCCCCTCACTAGGGGGGATAATATTTGTCCCCTGTTCCCTTCAATTTTACCCTATGGACAGGTTTTCAATACATACATCTTACCTGTGAGATTTTATAAAGGCTTATGATATTAGACATGAAGAATGAGATATCAGCACCAAATCCTCCAATAATGGCCACAACGAGATTCTCCTTCATGTCACATTTATAGTTGGCAACCAACTGATCAGATCGGAATAGTAATTCCAAAGTGGAACGGTAAGTCAGCCGAGCATCAAAATAGTTGTCACAGATGAAAAATCCAAGGGTAACATTAGATAAGAGTTTTGGATTTGAGTTGATCTGTTTCACAGCAAATGCTAAACTCAAGGAATGCTGATAAAACTTTAAAACAGCCCTGGAAACATAATTGAGGGCTAAGTGAAATACTGAGGATTGAGGCAAGACAAATGCACTGTGTGAAGCAACAATAACAACCACATTATGAAACCTTTGCATTGTGATGAGCATCAGATATAAAGACCAATGAGAAACATTTGTTAAATCATGAAACTCAACAACTGAACTAGCTTTCCAGAAACAATGATATGCAATTTAATTGTAGAGATGGAAAACAGGAAGATGATGATGATGATTAATGCAAGATCCAGGTAAAGACTCATTGAATTCTTTGAGTTCACTCTTACCCTGCATTATTTGCTCCTACTACTGTAAATCTTGCTTCTTGTTCCCATTTCTCCTCATATAACATTCATTATATTGATTTGCTGTTCTTGCTGACTTTAAATCTAATTATACAGATCTTACATCTGCTAATACTTTTAGTGAATATCTGTGACAAGTCAAACAAACCCACTTACTTTAGATTGGCCATGCTGCCCAGAGTTCCTTCTACTTAAGGAGAAACTTTCAGATCCCAAGGCAGATTTACAATAATTTCATTCCATGATTTTATTCTAAAATGGATTTCCATCAAGATATCTTAGAACAGACTACTTCCCTAAAGATGGTAAGGAAGCTGTATGATTGATTGGTTTTTAATGTATTGCTTTCTCCTACCAGGTATCTCTTTGAAGTATTGGCACTGCAACTCATTTTGTTCCACTGACAATCTCAAAACATCTGCATAGAAGGTTTTTGGTAATTTTATGCAAGGGCTGATTCAGCGGCCAGGAAATCACTATCACTTCCCAGTGCCACACAAAAGAGATCTAAATAGTAGGGATTGCATTTATCAACAGAAATTCTTGTAAACTACTGTTTTATTGTATGAGATTTTATAGATCAGCCATCTTGATCCACAAAAACATATGCAATAATAAAATTGGGGATTCTTGAAATGTCAAGACTCTTTGAGGCTGAAACATTGTCTATGCTCCAGTAACTCTGATTACAAATAGAACTGGTAAAATATTGGTGTCAAACCTGCAATATTCTGTGCTTAATTTACCAAAAATAGGCTTGAGTTTCTGAGCCTCCTGAAACTAAATATCCTGCAGTTTCAAATGACATATGGAGAGAAAAAAGGGAAAGATAATTTCTTACAGCGGTGGCATAGATGATTTCTGTGAAGGATGCTCATTGAAGGAAAGTTCCTCCAGTACATATACAATCTGAGCTGTGATCGCACCAATGAGGAGGTTTCCTGGCTTATACCATTCATGAAGAATAGGAGAGGGATCACTTCTGGGGCAAGACATTGCATCAGTCTGACCTTTCAGGTCAATCAGCAACCATAGTAGGAACAATACCCTCAACATTTTTTTAGGGGGGGTTCATTGTATCCATTCACAATCCCAACACTGCATATGGCAGGACTATTTTCCATCAGTTACAAAATCTGGGAACGCATACAAGTAACTATATTATTTCACTCATTCCCCTGGTTGACACCAAGAAGTTTTGCAAAGCATGCCCCAATGAACAAGCACATTCCAGTCAGTGGAAATCATTGGAGTTCAAAGAGGCAATATCCTACTTGCTTCTGTTTCCCCGACCACAGAAGTGGAAAGTTTTATAACCTCATTCACATTGACTTATGAATTACTTCTCAATATTTTTTTGAAAGCTGTTGGAACAGTTGCACAAAGCACCAATGAGATTTAGCTTAATTGCCAATAAACAGTCACCTCTGCCTAATGTGACCTCCTGGGTTTGAGGAGCTATTAATTCACCACACTACGTTACATCTTTGGAGACAACTGTTTTCTCAGCTTTTCATGGAGGTAGCACATAAAGGAATCATAAGCTCTAGGGATTACTTATTCTTTTATACAAATATTGATATGATGTACAAGATCAGTCTATGAGCAATATTTGCTTATCCTTGTGGACCATTCTCTTGGCTATCTGGTTTTTTTTTTCCTCTTGAAAACCTGTCACAGCTTTTCTCTAAGGACTTGAGCTAACTTTTATGCTACTTTCCTTTTTTAGAAAATTAACACCCACCCCTCCTAGAAGAATGAAATATTTTAGGAAATAATAAAGCTTGGATTTTTTTTTCTTGCAGACATTTCATTACCCAAACCAGGGAATATCATAAGTGCACTAGCAATGTCTCCAAGAAAACAACCAAGCTCAAAGGGCATTAAGGAGCCCTCATTTCAAATGTGATGTGATAATAATAAAAAAGCAACAGGAGACTAGGAATGATAAAGAATTGTTTATTTAGCATTTGCAAAGGCTAGGACCCCTTCTCCCTCAAATGAGAGAGATAGGAGACACCCCCCCCATGACATGTTGGAGATTTTTATACATTTCTGCATACAAGATTCTGTTAACATCACCTTATCCTGTTTCCCACTTACTGGGTACTTTTCCAGTAACCACCACCCATTCATATATCTCATTTTCAGAAAACTCCATCTCTTATGGCATATGCTATACCTTGTTTGGCAGATTGTCTATTCTAGGATTAACATCAGCATTTCCTGATTTTGTCATACAATAACACATTAAACAGTGTGTACTGCCAGGTTGGTGACCTGCCAGAAATTTGACATGTTACAAAGGCAAAACAACATTGTTTTCAGGATTAATAAAACATTTATATAATCATTACTTAATATTCCAGTAATATTGCCATAAGTCGTTGATAGGATAAATATGGTGTTACTTATGTTTTCTTATTTTCACAGGTATAATCCTTAATATGCAATTTTACATATCACACCTAAGTTACAAATATACTCCTTTATTGATTCTGATATCCTTTTAACTCAATTACTTCAAGTAGAATCCAGGATTATTTCCCTTTGTTGCTTGATTTTAAATAAATCCAAACAACATTACTTAGAAGTTTGATCATGGTTACCCATTAACAAACAGCAGATCTCTTTTAAAGAAAACCTAATTATTATTTTCAGTAAATACCTCATGTATTTACTGAATACATGAACTAAAATAAAATACTTCATTAAAAGCAAAATCACTCATGAAATAATGAAAGATTTTATTTTCCATATCCATTCATAATAACTTGATATACTGTTATATATGCCATGGATATACAATATCAATAAAATTGGCAGAACCAATAAACATGTCCCATTTTATTAATAGAAGAGGATTACTTATTCACTTTCAGAGCAGAAATACATCAATCCATGGTGGCACGGTGGTTAGAGTGCAGTACTGCGGGCTACTTCTGCTGATTGCTGGCTGAGTGCAATTTGGCAGTTGAAATCTCACCAGACTCAAATAGACTTGGCCTTTCATCCTTCCAAGGTCAGTAAAATGAGGACCCATATTACTGGGGGCAACATGCTGACTCTGTGAACTGCTTAGAGAGGGCTGTAAAGCACTGTAAAGTGGTATATAAGTCTAAGTGCTATTGCTACTCCTAATCCATAATTTAATAATCAAAAATGCTTTTTCTCCACAAGTTGTTCTTTGCTGTTCAGCTCAGGCCTCAGCAAAATAATGAAGCATTTGGGGAAGAAGATACATCCCAATAACCCAACACTAGAAGCTAAGATGGAGAAGATCTCCACAGCTACCATATACTTTCCTTTGGTGCTCAAATACGTTGGAACAAAAGACAACCAAACACTACAAAACATCAACATGCTAAAAGTGATGAACTTGGCTTCATTGAATGTGTCTGGTAGGTTCCTAGCCAGGAAAGCCACCATGAAGCTGACCAGAGACAGAAACCCCATATAGCCCAAGACAAGGTAAAACATCACAACAGACCCTTCATTACATTCTGCTATAATCTCTTCAATCATGGATTGCATATTAAGTTCTGGAAAGGGGGGAGAGGTGATCGTCCACACCAGACAAATGGCTGCTTGAATGAAGGAGCAAAAGAAAACAATTAAGAAGGACAATCTTTTTCCCAACCATTTCCTCATGCTGGATCCTGGTTTGGTGGCCATGAATGCTGCAATGACCATGATGGTTTTGGCCAATACAGAAGAAATGGCCACTGAGAAGATAACCCCAAAGACAGTTTGTCTGAGGATACAAATCAGTTGTGAAGCTTTTCCAAGGAAAAGAAAAGAGCAGAGGAAGCAAAGCAGAAGGGAGATTAGGAGAGCGTAGGTGAGGTCTTTGTTGTTAGCTTTAACAACAGGAGTGTCTTTATACTTGATAAATATTCCAAGTATTAACATGGTAATGATTGAAAATAAAGTAGTAATCACAACTAAGCTGATCCCTAAAGGTTCTTCAAAAGTTAGAAATATTATTGATTTGTGGATGCATCGAACTTTGTCCTTACTTGGAAATTGATCTTCTGGACATTCAGAACAGGCAATTGTGTCTGTAAATAAGAGACATACTATAACCTCTGTGGATGCATTAGAAAGACATACTTGTTCCTCCCCATCCTTAGCATCACAAAATAGGCCTTAATAGATGCATTATCCCATCCTTCATCCTTTGCAAATTGCCTCCTATGTTCTAGATCTCTCTTACCCAAATTTATCTCCTCCAGCTCCTCTGTAACCTAAGCAGAGTCCTGGATTCCTGAGATGAGAGAAGTTTCATGAGCATGAGGCAATCCAGTGCCTATATTGGACATTCATTTTCTTCATTTTAGGAATTACTTTAAAGCTTTTCACTCTAATTTTATCCAATTTTACAGTATGTGTACACCTTGTAAAGTCTTTCAGCATGTGGATTGGCATTGGAATAAATGAAATAGAGAAATCAGGTATACATT
Organism: Naja naja; assembly: GCA_009733165.1. Lineage (NCBI taxonomy): Eukaryota > Metazoa > Chordata > Lepidosauria > Squamata > Elapidae > Naja > Naja naja. The sequence continues at coordinate 145,999,155 of CM019155.1, forward strand.
TAAATAAAAGTAATTTACTATCTGGTCAATTAAGCAGTGAAAAACTCTAATATCACACAATACAGTTGAACAAGGTAGAGTGAGGTAGGGTGGAGTAGAGTAGAGTGGAATAAGGTAAAGTTGAATAAGGTAGAGTAGAGTAGATAGAGTAGAGAAGAGTAGAGTAGAATATGGTAGAGTGGAAAAAGGTAAAATTGAATAAGGTAGAGTAGAGTAGAGCAGAGAAGAGTAGACCTGAGAATAATTTACCTGACCTATTTGACATCTTCCCAGCAGAACATGGATCACAATCATAGCAGCAAAATTTCTCTCCTTCTTTCTTTTTCTTCTGATAGCCAGCAGGACAGGGATCATTACACACTGAACGGGGCAAGACCTGTTGATAAACCAGAAATTCAGCACTGAAGACTTGAATAATACCGGACAGTCATCCTCTAATCTACCTGAACAAATAGAGTAATAGAAGTCATGAGATCATGAAATGAAATGCCACACTTGGAAATCTCTACAATACTTCCTAAATATTACATATGGTTGCATCCAAATTATTCCTTCCTTTCCCCTCTCAGGATCAAATGAAGGAAAAGGAAAAGTGGTTTAAATTACTTAAATTAATTAATAAGTGATATGATACTTATTACTTAGCTTAGTTCAAGAAGAAAACCAATAAATAAATCACCACATTAAGCATATCTCTGAGTTCCAGATCCATAGGTTAAACTTTCATCCTGGTCTCATTTTTACACTATTGTTCATATAATGAAATCTGATGTTTTGCTGTATCTACATCAATGAAGCCAGAATTTTTTTTAAATTACATTTATATGCCGCCCTTCTCCGAAGACTCAAGGCGGCTTCGGGATACAACCCAATGCGCTCAGCAATAGCCTTCATTCCATTGTATATGCCTGCTTATTACTAAGTGGCATTTTTACAAAGTCAGCTTATTGCCCCCAGCAATCTTGGGTCCTCAATTTACCTACCCTGAGAGGATGGAAGGCTGAGTCAACCTTGAGCCTGGTGGGATTCGAGCCTGCACTAATTGCAGGCAGCTGGAACTTAAGTGCTAGGTATTTAACAGCCTGCACCACCAAGGCTCTTTTGTCATCTCACTGATTCTCAAACTTTTTATTCCTCAATATTATTTTATAGTTTACTTGTGTCCTGGATAATAGTAATATTCCCCATTCCCTCCCCCCTCCCAAATCCTTGTTACAGGTATTTATCAATTATAATTCCCTCAGAGCAGGAAATAATAGTTATACTTTAAGTTCAGAATGGTTAATTTTAAGTGATTAAAGCAGATGAAAGGCTATACAATTAAACCCATCTCTGATCTCCCAATCTTTCATCCAAAACAATAAAAAAACCTCAAAATCCATACCTGCTTAAAATCTTTGTGCCAAACAATTAAATCTTCATGAATGACAAATTCATTTCCTGCAAATGGTTTGGGATCCAGCTTTCCAATTTTTACTTTGCGGTAGGAGTTGTTTGGAAACATGATCACATTTGTAATATCAAATCCAGAAAGCACTTCTCCATGTTGATTGATGGAAACAGTTTCTCCAAATGAATCATTGAATGAAAGGCCTTGGAGAAACCAGTGAAGCTAAATTAAAAAAAAGAAGGAAAAAAAGAAGGGTAAGCAAAAAGTGGATTAAATCAAGATTTCTGGAAATTTATATCTATAAAAATGAAAGTAGCATTACTTAATGCCACACTGATTTATGTCAGTCAGTTTTAAGTATGACTATCACTTAACCATGACACACTGCATAATTCTTAATTATGGGTTTCTATGGGAGAGACAAAACTGGGACATCTGTGAACATACTGACATCTTTGTTGATACCTGCAATCCAAAAAACTAGATTCAAAAGGAATATTGAATCAGGAAGATTGAGTTGCTCACAGAATCATTCAGTGATCTATTTATCTGCCATCAGCTAGCTCTGTCACATAAAATTTGCATGTCTTCTGGAGCTGGATTCTATCAAAGGCCAATAGTTGAAGACTTTATATGGGAAATATTAAGACATAGGGATTAGAATTTAAATGTATCTATTAGTAAAGTTCCTGTGCTTCCCTTAAGTGATACAGAAAGTGCCTACATTCTCTTCAGAGTGACAGCCTGTAAACTCCTGCAACTATTTTCTCATGTTTTCCATTAGCTTTCTCTTCTACAGCAGTCAGTTCATTTAACATCATAAGATTTAAATTCCAAGACCCAAGTCACTATTCTTTGAACTTTGCAAATTATTGTGACCAGCACTAGACACACTGCTTTCAGGATTCTTCAGGGTCTAAGAAATTGCTTTGTGATAACATTGCAGTATTGAAATGAAGCACCCATGTTTCTTCAGGTCCTTCATGCTATCAACCTTATCATCAAAACCCTAACATCAAAAATGTCATCAAAAAAGCACAACAAAGAATGTTCTTTCTGTGCCAACTCAGAAAGCTCAAACTGCCCAAGGAACTGCTGATACAGTTCTACAGAGGAATTATTGAGTCTGTCATCTGCACCTCTGTAACTGTCTGGTTTGGTTCTGCAACCCAACAAGACAGACACAGACTTCAGAGGATAATTAGGACTGCAGAAAAAACAATTATTACCAACCTGCCTTCCATCAAGGACTTTTATACTGCACAAGTCAAAAAGAGGGCTGTGAAAATATTTAACACATAAAATTTGCTTGCAAGCAAACTCATAAAATTTGCTAGCAAGCAAACTCACAAAGTTAACTCACAACACACCATGTATGTAAATATTGGAGATATATATATATATATATATATATATATATATATATATATATATATGTAGGTCTTGGTGTATTCGGGTCTTGTCCCGTGTAAGATTGAGAATACCTTGGCAACGTTTTGACGAAATCTCATCCGTCATCTTCAGGCTGGTGTCTTCAGCTTCGTTCTCCTGGGAGAAGTGTGTGACCGTGGCTGTTTCTCCCTTTTAAACTCCAGAGTTGGATGTGTTGTTGCTTTTGATTGGTTTGTGGAGTTGATGTATGCAGATTGGATGGCTTTTTCCTGAGACCCTGTGTGGCTGAGGTGCTGGCTGTGTGTCTCTCAGCCCTTTGTGTTGTAATGACCTGGGTAATGGGCTGTGTGATTACCTTCTGAGTTCTATTGTTGTGACGTCCTGGGTGTGGTGCTGTAATCTCCTGGGTCGTTGTCTGTGTTGCAACCTCCTGATGTTTTGTGTTGTGATCTCCTGAGTTCTGTGATGTAGTATCCTGGGTGGATACAATCACCAACCTAATCCGAAGGGAGACTCCCCAAAAACCAAGACACAGAACAGGACAATGGCATCGCCCTCCTCCCTTACATCAAAGGCACCACAGATAAAATCAGCAAAATTCTCCACAAGCACAATATCAGGACAGCCTTTGGCACTGACCAAAAAATAGCCAACATCTTAAGAAACCCCAAAGACAAGATCCAGCTAGAAAACCAAGGAGTTTACAAAATACCATGCAAAATTTGCCCAGCCACATACATTGGACAAACCAACAGGAGAATAAATGCACGCGAGAACACAAGAACGCAGTCAGAAAAGAAGAAAAACTTCCTCCCTTTTCCAGCACCTTAAAGCCACAGGACATGAAATTGATTTTGAGGGATCCAAACTTATCTCCAATACTGAACACTTCAACAAAAGAATAATTAGGGAAGCCATCGAAATAGAGAAACACCCCATAACATGAATAAACAGGATGATACTTCCCCTACCAGACATCTGGAAACTAGCCCTGGTCAACAAACGAGTCCCAGCCACGAAAACCAACACCGGACCCAAAATAACACAGGATGCCACCACCAATCTCCTTCACCAGACTCAAACCCAAGCCCACGCCACAGATGAAAGGCAACCACCATCCAGAAACCAGACCATGGCTGCAACACCAGCTGCTACACCCCTCCAACCCCAAACTAAGCAAACTGACACACGCTATAAACACATAGCCAGACCTCAAACTCGGAGCCAAACCAAGGCCCAGAATGTCACATCACAGCCTTCCACCCAGGATACTACATCACAGAACTCAGGAGATCACAACACAAAACATCAGGAGGTTGCAACACAGACAACGACCCAGGAGATTACAGCACCACACCCAGGACGTCACAACAATAGAACTCAGAAGGTCATCACACAGCCCATTACCCAGGTCGTTACAACACAAAGGGCTGAGAGACACACAGCCAGCACCTCAGCCACACAGGGTCTCAGGAAAAAGCCATCCAATCTGCATACATCAACTCCACAAACCAATCAAAAGCAACAACACATCCAACTCTGGAGTTTAAAAGGGAGAAACAGCCACGGTCACACACTTCTCCCAGGAGAACGAAGCTGAAGACACCAGCCTGAAGATGATGGATGAGATTTCGTCAAACGTTGCCAAGGTATTCTCAATCTTACACGGACAAGACCGAATACACCAAGACCTATATATATATATATATATATATATATATATATATATATATATATATAAAAGAGCAACTTTTACCCAAAATCAGGCAAAGCAGGCAGGCAGATTGAGTTGCTCACAGAATCATTCAGTGATCTATTTATCTGCCATTGGCTACCTCAGTCTGTCACATAAAATTTGCTTACCGTGAGTCTGCACTAAATAATAGAACCTTCAGTCCTAAGGGAGATTCAGCTGTGCTTCAAAGCAGAGTCAAAGATCTAAAGACTAGCTAGAAAGCAAGAAATCCAACCATTTCCTGCTTCCTAGCTAATTTAAATCTCACAGCTGATGGTCGGAAAAATAGCAATTTAGCAGGCAAGTTTGCTGGGTAAGGAGTGAGTGGGCAGGGAGGGTTCCAACAGGCCATGTGGGCGGCGCAACCTTGTGTTTCTGTGCAGCCTGGATTAATTGCTTTGGGGGGGTACTCTGGGGGTGACATTTCTCTGCGGTCCACAAAAATTTTCTCATGGCCCACCAGTGGGCCACAGCCCACCAGTTGGTAGCTGCTGGTCCTTGGGGTTGCGATGAGTTGGGCACAACTTTGCAACTAACAACAACAACTAAGCATTTGCTGAAATTATTCCAGGTTATGTGGACTTCAGCAGATACTGAAGTCCATACTTGTGTCAAAGCCACCTGTTGTAGAGCGGTGGAATAACTGAGGCAACACGGGAGCAACTTCAGCTTTACTTTATTTAAACAAATAAAGGGTTGCCGCGGCTGCCGCGCTAACAAGGCAGCCAGCTGGTGGGCAACAGCTGACACCATTTGACAGCTCCCTTTTATAGCCAGCTGTCAAATGGCATCAGCCACTAGGAGGGGTCCGCGCTCTTGCTGGAACCGCGGACCGGAGTGAAGACTGCATGCAAAGTTCCCTCAGTACATAACACCACCCAACACTTAAGATCTTCAGACAGTACTGCTAGGAAGAGCTCAGAAGAGATTTCTGCAACACTGACCCATCATTCAGGACAATGGGAATTGATTTGTTGTAATGAATCAAATAGCTACCATACTTGAATGAACATATCAACCAGGGATGGGATTCAAATTTCTTAACAACGGGTTCTGTGGGCATGGCCTAATTTGTGGGTGTGGCTTGGTGATCATGTGACTAGCTGGGCATGGCTTGCTGACTGGGCATGGCTTGTATGTAAATATTATAAATATTTATGTAAATATTGATTTTTTTTATCAAAAAGAGCAACTTTTATCCAAAATCAGGCAAAGCAGGCAGGCAACTTGAGCTGCTCACAGAATCACAGATTCATTCACAGATCTATCTTTCTGCAATCTATTGCCTGAGTCTGCACTGAAAAATAAAAGCTTCAGTCCTAAGAAAGGTTCAGCTCTGCTTTTAGATTAGCTAGAAAGCAAGAAATCCAATAATTTCCTGCTTTCTAGCTCATCTAAATCTTCCGACACAGCAGAACAGCTGATGATCAGGGAAAAAAAAGAAAAATAGCAACTTAACAAAGGCAGGCAAGTTAGATGGCATGCATGCCAGGTAAGAAGTGAGTGGGCTGGGTCAGGCCAGCCAGTGGAGTGATTTGCCGGTTCTTGGAACTGCGCAGAATCATAACAACCGGTTCAATAGAACTGGACCAATCAGGTAGAATCCCACCCCTGGTATCAACATTCAACACCAACCTCTTTGCAGAAGTGAATAAGTCCATTTCCACCACTGCCTCCTTTGAAAAGAGTAAGAAGCTCAGTATGCTTTTATATGATACTAATCTGCTTCTGCCAATAAAGATTTTGATTCATAAGTTATTACCTTCCAGGTGCTTTGATTTTGAAGTTCATTCCTTCTAATTTCTGTTATTCTTTTGTATTTAGACTTAAATACATTCATGTTATGAACAGCATAGGCTACTGCATAGACTGCATTGTAGATACTGTAACTGTGACCAGTCATTTCAAATAAATGCCTAGGAAGATTTTTTAAATCTTCCTTCCCAGTACATGCTTCATCTCCTTCCACTGGTTTATTACTCTCTGAAAAGACACAATCAAAGCCTTGCTCCCAGAATTCTTTCAACAAACTATCTCGTTGGGTCTGGAATGGTTTGAGGGCCCAAAGGAATTTGTCAAAGCCTGGAAGTTCATTGGAGTGAATACCAAAGGAAATAGCTCCATCGAACAATTGCAAATCAGAAGGTTGATGCAGACTAGTTAACGTTAAATCGATTTGAGCTGTCAGAATCCAGACTTTTCCAAGGATCATGTATGTATATTTGAGGAAGAGAAACAGAAGCATTGCTGTGAGGCTTTCGCCATAGAAGATGAATGTACTGATTTTAGTTTCCCGCAAATAAACATTTATCCTACCCACCACAGAACCATGAAACATAGAAAAAAATGCTTGTTTGGGAATTCTTTCCATAAAAGCAGAGCAGATCTTGTTCTCAGAAAGAAGTGGGTCCAGAGCTTCAATGAAGTTGTCTCCACTGTCATCATCCAGAATTAAAAGGCCAACCCACGTCCATCCAAAATGCTTCAACAAATGGATAATTCCCAAAGTCTGAAGAATTTCATTGGGAGACATGTGATAAAAGGAAGCAGCCATCTTTGTTCCATGCTTCTTGGGAGCAAATGAGCCATAGGCAAGCTACAATAAAATGGCAGTTGATTGGTTATGATTGGAATGTATGCCTTATATATTTCTTCAATTTATATGCTGCCCTTTCATCAGGCGTTCAAGGGGACAGGAGGAGCACTGTAAACAACCCGTACATTTGGCAAAGAGATGGTAATGGACAAAGTTACTCCTTCATTCCCATCACTTGAGGATCAACTTATACATGGGTGGGATTCAACCAGTGTAACAACTGGTTCATGCAGCATTTGCAACTCACCTTCTGATGCAAGCCCTGTGTGTAAAACAGCTGATTCGCAACAATCCACTGTGGCGCGCAAAGCAGCTGAGCTAGAAAACCCAGAAATAAAGCACAGACTAGAGCAAGGGAGGCGGTTGGGCCCAATAGCTGATCGTTGGAGCAAACTGGTTTACTCCAGCTTATCTTCAAAGGTACTGGTTTACCTGAACCAGGCCAAACGAGTTGATTCCCACCCTTGAGCTTATACTAAATGAACACCTAAAGCTCTCCAGCTTCTGCTTGCTTTTTCAGACACCATTTTAAACAACCTATTTTCAATGTGGTGCATTAGATATGGCTTAATTCCAATTCCCCAACTTCATTACGTCCTATTGATGCACCACTGAAGGAGAAGCTAACCCCTACTTGGTAAATTATCATTTCCCATTCCCTTCAATTTTGCGCTAGGGGTGAGTTTTCATATATGTCAATACCTTACATCTTACCTGAGGGATTTTGTAAAGACTGATGATATTTGACATGAAGAATGAGATATCAGCACCAAATCCACCAATGATGGCCACAATGAGATTCTCCTTGACACCACACCTGTAGTTGACAACTAACTGATTGGATCGGAATAGCAGCTCCAAAGTGGAACGATAAGTCAGCCGGGCATCAAAATAGTTATCACAGATGAAAAATCCCAGAGTAACATTAGACAAGAGTTTTGGGTTTGAGTTAATCTGTTTCACCGCAAATGCCAAACTCAGGGAATGCTGATACAACTTCAAAACAGCTCTGGCAATGCAATTGAGGGATAAGTGAAATGCAGAGGGATTGATGCAAGTGGAATAGCAATAGCACTTAGGCTTATATACCACTTTACAGTGCTTTACAGCCTTCTCTAAGCAGTTTACAGAGTCAGCATATTGCGCCTCCAACAATCTGGGTCCTCATTTTACCAACCTTGAAAGGATGGAAGGATGGGTCAACCTTGACCCTGGTGAGATTTGCTCTGCCAAATTGCAGGCAGCTGGCAATCAGCAGTCAGAAAAAGTAGCCTGTAGTACTGTGTTCTAATCATTCTGCCACCATGGCTCATATGTTCAGTGAAGCAACAATGACAACAGAAACATATTAATTGTAATAGGCATCAGATGTAAAGACCAAAAAAGTATGTGCTGTGATATGCAATTCAATTGTAGAACTTATTGAAACCTTCCCAAAGAGTGGAAAAGGGCAGATGTTATTGTTTGATAGCATTGAAGGTATTATAATTTTATCCAGCTTTTTCTCCTTTTCTTGTGTCTTCAGGTACTGCAACATCCATTATCCAGACATTTTTATCTTTCTAATTGATGATAGTTAGGTCTGGGGTGTTGTTTGTTACTATTAATGCAAGATCCAGTGGAAGTCTGATTGAATTATATTAGTTCATCCTCACTGTGTGTTTGTTCCTGCTAAATCTTACTTCATGTTCCCCCTTCTCTTCACATAATTGGTACATTGGTTTTCCCTTTTTGCAATCCTTAAAGGTAATTACATAGTTGTCTCTTCTGATGATATTTTAGTGAACATCTGTGACAAGTCAAACAACCCCTCTTACCTTGATTAGATTAAGATTAGATTAACAGAGTTGGAAGGGACCTTATAGGTCATCCAGTCCAACTCCATCACCCAAGCAGGAGACCCTACACTATTTCTGACAGATGGCAGTCCAGTTTCTTCTTGAAAGCCTCCAGTGATGAAGCTTCCACAATTTCTGAAGGCAACTTCTGTTCTGTTGTTCGTTCTCACTGTCAGAAAATTTATCTTTATTTCTAGATTGATTTCTCCTTGATCAGTTTCCATCCATTATTCCTTGTCTGGCCTTCAGGTGCTTTAGAGAATAGCTTGACCCCCTCCTCTCTGTGGCAGCCCCTCAGATATTGGAAGACTGCTATCATGTCTCCCCTGGTCCTTCTCTTCATTAGATTAGCCATGCCCAGTTCCTGTAACTGTTCTTCATATGTTTTAGTCTCCATTTCCCTAATCATCCTGGTTGATCTTCTCTATACTTTTTCTAGAGTCTCTATGTCTTTTTTTAGCTTTTTTGGCTGCTGCTGCACACTGCTGGCTCATATTTAACTGGTTGTTCACTAATGCTCCAAGATCTCTCTCAGTTACTGCTATTGAGCCTGGTTTCACCCAGTCTATATGTGTACTTTTGATTTTGCTTGTCTAAGTGTAAGACTTTACTTTTCTCTGAGTCATCCTTGCATAAAATTACCAAAAAACTACCAAAAAAGTATTCTATGCACTTCAGACAAAACAGTGCCTTTTAGATACTGCATCAACACACATCCCCCATGTATTTACCACTTTCTACCTTGTGCCCAGATCCCACTATGCTAATCAGGGTTTCATTGTCCACATCAAATCCTGCCAATTTGTAATCTCTGCAGATACTAACTTTCATTTTGGAATCTATACACAGAGTTACAAAGTCATAGATTAGCACCTCTTCTTATTTAATTTTGAAAATAATGCAATAATTTTTTTAAAATTCAGATATTCTTGAGATGTTTTGAAATTGCCATTATGACTAAAAAATTGCAATCTCCATCTTAAAAGTGATACCAGAAAAAGAAAGAAAAAGGTAAAGCATCAATCATGTAGCTTAATGGCATTTTTATGGAAATAATTCACATTGCCTTACTCTAGATAATCTTCTACTTCCCAGTCTAGTCTACAGCTCTCAGTTTTCTTGGTGGAAATCTATTGTAATATGAAATTGTGGAATCAAAATATTCTAAAGTCCCACTGAGATAGCTGAGATCTGAGAAGAAACTTTGAGCAGCATGGTCAATGTAAGCCAACACAATCCTAAACTGCATTAACAGAGAGATGCAATCAAGATCAAGTGAGGTACTAATACAACTCTATAAAGCCTCAGTAAGATCACATCTAGAGTACTGCATCCAGTTTTGATTACCACATTATAAAAAAGATGTTGAGACTCTAGAAAAAGTACAGAGAAGAGCAACCAGGATGATTAGGGGACTGGAGACTAAAACATATGAAGAACAGTTACAGGAATTGGGCATGGCTAGTCTAGTGAAGAGAAGGACAAGGGGAGACATGATAGCAGTCTTCCAATATTTGAAGGGCTGCCATAGAGAGGAAGAGGTCAAGCTATTTTCTAAAGCACCTGTAGGGCAGACAAGAAATGATAGATGGAAACTGAAAAAGGAGAGATTCAACCTGGAAATAAGGAGAAATTTTCTGACAGTGAGAACAATCAAACAGTAGAACAACTTGCCCTCAGAAGTTGTGGGTGCACCATTACTTGAGATTTTCAAGAAGAGATTGGAATGTTGTAGGGTCTCCCGCTTGGGCAGGGGGTTGGACTAGATGACCTATAAGGTCACTTCCAACTCTGATTATCAGTTATCTGCTATCTGTTAGCAATCGGATAGTCACTATTACTTCATGAGACCTCAAACAACATTTCTAATCCACTGGATCATATCAACACAGAGTCTTGTGAACTATTATTTTATCTTATAAAGATGTAATGGAGCTCTCATTATTGTGTATGCTTTTCATCCACAAAAACATATACAATAATAAATTGAGGGGTCCTTAATATCCGAAAATACTCATTTAGGGTCTGGCTAAAACTGTCTGTGCTTTTCAGAAACCCTGATTACAAGTAAAGATGGTTAAAAACTGATGCAAAATCTTGTAATATTCTCTGTTTAATTTACACAACACCCTGAAGACTCTTTATTTTGTAGTTTCTAACCACATCAAGAAATGAAAGAAAAGGAAAAAAGAATTACTTACAGAGGTGGCATAAATGACTTCCGTGAAGGATGCTCACCAAACAAATGTTCCTCAAGTACATATATGACTTGAGCTGTGATCCCACCAATGAGCAGGTTTCCTGGCTTATGCCATTCATGAAGGATAGGACAAGGATCACTTCTTCGGCAAGGTGTGGCATTCATCTGGCACTTCACATCAACCATCAACCATAATGTGAGCACTATCCACAACATTTTCTCCAGAGGACCCTTACTTGTGCCTATCCACAATCACACCACTGCATATGTGTGATGGTGGTGCAGTGTTTAGAGTGTGCAGTACTGCAAGGCTGCCTGCAATTTGGCGGTTCAAATCCCACCAGGCTCAAGGTTGACTCAGTCTTCCATCCTTCCAAGGTGGGTAAAATGAGGACCCAGATTGTTGGGGCAATAGGCTGACTCTGTAAACCACTTAGAGAGGGCTGGGAAGCACTGTGAAGCAGCATATAAGTCTAAGTGCTGTTGCTGTATGGTGAGATTATTTTTCATCAACTAGAAATTTTCAGAACTCATTCAGCCAACACATGTAATTATATCAGTTCTCTCATTCCTTGGATTGACATCAACAAGGTGAGCAAAGCATGCCTGATAGGCAAGCATATTCCAGTGAATAGAAATCACCACCAGAATCTAAAGGGACAAGATTCTTCCTGTCCCCTTTTTCTTAACTGCAGAAGTGAAACGTTTTATAATCTCTTTGAATTATTTCTGAGTATTCTGTGGAAAGCTTCTACAGCTATGTAATAAAGCATCAATGATAGTCATTTAGCTTAATTGCCTAATAAATAGTCCCCTCTAGCAAATGGAACCTCCTGGGTTTGGAGAGCTATTAATTCCCTTCCACATTACACCATTGGAGAGAATCATCTTAGATTTTTGAGGAGATACCATATAAAATAATTCTATATGATTATTTGTTTTTTCCCCCAAAAGTGTTTTATTTCAATCTACATATAACAACAATACATTAACAGTGGGGCATCAATATATCATACATCTCTCATTACCTATGTTCATATTAATTCATAATTCTTCAATATTTATTTTCAACCTTACTGTCTCCAAATGCCTACCACCATATCAATTAAACATACTTAGTAATTCCATTATTCAATTTCCTCCCTGTTTTCATTTTATTTTTTAAAAAAATTCTCATTTGGCAAGCAGTGTGGTTTCAGGTTTTACATGACCATAGTTACCTATTCATATTATTTGTTTAATTTCATATTGCATCATCCTTATCATTTATTAAATATTAAGCTTATCTTATCCAGTCCCAATTCATGTTCTCATATCTTGTTTTACAATTTTATCTTTATTCAATTCCAAATCCTATTATATCTCCTTCCATTTTTCTTAGTATATTCTCATATCTTATTTTACAATGTTATCTAAGATTCTCATCTTCTTTCTATTGTCATTTCTCATATTATTATTATTTTTCTGTCACATTTGTCATTTTATCAATCCTGATCTGTAAATATAATTGTCCCTTCTATATATATATATATATATTTGTTTTCATAGATTTTCACGGGTAAAGGTATGTAGGTCTTGGTGTATTCAGGTCTTGTCCCGTGTAAGATTGAGAATACCTTGGCAACGCTTCGACAAAATCTCATCCATCATCTTCAGGCTGGTGTCTTCAGCTTCGTTCTTCTGGGAGAAGTGCGTGATCGTGGCTGTTTTTCCCTTTTAAGAAGTAAAGTAACAACACAGCCAGCTCTGGAGTTTAAAAGGAAAAACAGCCACCATCACTTCTCCCCAGAAGAAGAAGCTGAAGACACCAGCCTGAAGATGACGGATGAGATTGCCGAAGCGTTGCAGGTATTCACAATCTTACACGGACAAGACCAATACACCAAGACTCATATATATATATATATATATATATATATATATATATATATATATGTGTGTGTGTGTGTGTGTGTGTGTGTGTGTGTGTGTGTGTGTATGTAGGTCTTGGTGTATTCGGTCTTGTCCCGTAAGATTGAAAATACCTGGCAACGTTTTGACGAGATCCCACTCACCATCTTCAGGCTGGTGTCTTCGGCTTTGTGCTTCTGCCAGCAAAGTGTGATCTGAGCTGCCTTCTCTCTATATAAATACGGAGGGGTGTGGTGTGCTGGCTCTGCTGTAAGCGGGTTGGTTGGCTGTGTTGTTGGCTGTGTTGCTACTTCTTGATTGGTTGGTGGAATTGGTGTTTGCTGATTGGTTGGCTTTTTCATAAGAGCCTGTGTGGCTGAGGTAGTGGCTGTGTGTCCTTCAGCCTTTTGTGTTGTAGCTACCTGGGTAGTGGGCTGTGTGATGACCTTCTGACAATGACCCAGGAGATAACAGCACAAGACCCAGGATGTCACAACAATAAAACTCAGAAGGAGTCCTTGCCTATGTGCCCGCACAGGGTGGGTGGCACTCGATATCGAGGAGGCGGCTCCTTAAATATTGTGGACCCATGTGGGTGTAGGACTTTGAATGTTAAAGTCAGAACCTTGAATCACCCGAGTGCAACCGGCAACCAATGCAGGCAGCGCAGGAGGGTAATATGGGAGAATCGGTAACTCCCATCACCACCTCTTGGCGGCCGCATTCTGCACCAGCTGCAATCTCCGGATGATATGCAAGGGCAGTCCTAAATAGAGAGCGTTGCAGTAGTTGAGTCAGAGGTGACAAGGGCATGGGTGACTGTGCGCAGGGCATCTCAGTCCAAGCAGGCTGAAGCTGGCAAACCAGCCGGACCTATATATAATGATTATTTCTGTAAACTTAATCATTACCCATGGGATTCTTCCCAAACCTTATAGTTGAAATCTCTACCTTCTCTGAATGTATCTCTTTTGGCAACTATTGATGCCAATAAACTACAAAAGGTATCATTGAGGGTGTGTTCTATGGATTATTTACTCTTTTTTTGTTAAAAAAATATTGATATACAGCTTCAATACATCATAAATAATAGATGTCATCCACTCAATTCCTCTATACCTCAATTAAGTGTTGATCTTTAAACATTCTTTGAAGGTGAACTGTATTGTCTGTGATAAACTCTTACAACTATTTCATATAATAAATATGGTGGTTTAAACATATCTCATCTAATTATTCCCACAGAATAGACTACATTTAAAAACTTCCTTTTTATGACCCTGAAATTCCTTAATTCAGGGTAGAGACTGTATGGAGCTGAGAATTTACTGAACAGATCCCTTTCCTGACACCACATGGAGTTCACAGCAGATATTTTTTCTTTGTGCCCTAGGAGAAAAATATCTGCTGCTAGCTAGAATTGAACTCTCAGCTTTCTGAGTGGAAAACATTCACCAGTAAACCATCATGCCACTCATAAAATATAGACTACATTGACTAATCAAAACATATTGGTCAGAACAACCAACATAATGACCTCTAACTATTATTTTTTTTAATAATATTTTTTTATTTTATTTTATGCAAACATTCCATCTTTTGATTAAACAGTGTGTCATCTGGGTACAAATATCTTGTGCAACAACAATTGCAATTAATACATATTCATTACTATAATACAGAGGTGGTATTCAACCGGTTTGCACTGGTTCAGGTGAACCGGTAGTGATGATTTGGTGTGAGTCATCAAACTGGTAGCAACCTTTGGCTGGCCACGCCCCTGACCTGGGCACCTAGTCACTCACCTGCCCCTGTCACTCTCCTAGCTTTCCCTACCACATGCCGCCATGGCACAGCTTGGGTGGATGTCCCAGGGCTGCTGCACATACATATTGTATGTGCAGCCACTACACATGCGGTGCTCATGTGCAGCAGCCCCAGGACATCTGCCTGCTTGCCCGTCCTCCTGGAGCACATTTTCTTCCTTCTCCCGGCGAACGCACTTCTTCCAGCCTGACCTGGCCCAGCCCAGCCAGCAGGTGGGTGAGCGGATATCCTGGGGCTTCTCACCCACCTTGTCATGAGATGCCTGCAGCTGCTGCGTGCTTTTATCAGTGCAGCTGCAGTCCAGCAGCTGCACCGAAAAAAGCACGCCCTGTTCTATGTGCTGGGCCCAGCAAGTCTGAGCAGCCAGCATATAGAACAGGGTGGTGCTGCACCATTGGAGAAGTGGAGTGAAGCTGGAGATCAGTAGCCGCCTCTTTTGCAGTATAGAAATCCTGCCCAAATTGGCCAGCTTGTCGTTTCCATCTCTGCCTATTTGTTTTGTGTGGCTGAGGAGGAGGACACCAGCTGGCTGATTCAGGGAGGATTTCTGTGCTGAAAAGGTGACTGGAGACTGAAAGAAAGTCACCTCCAGCAGCTACCCCTTTGGCCAGCTGATCTTCTCCTCCTCGGCCATACAAAACAAACAGGCAGAGAAAGAGAAGACCAGCTGGCCAATTTGGGGAGGATTTCTATGCTGCAAAAGAGGTGGCTACTTATCTCCGGCTTTGCTCTGCTTCTCCAACAGTCTGGCGCAGCCCTGTTCTATGCTCTGGCTGCTCGGACTTGCTGGGCCCAGCAAATAGAACAAAGCATGCTTTTTTCAGTGTGGCTGCTGGAAAAAACATGCAGCAGCTGCAGGCACCTCGCGACAAGGGGGGTGAGAAGCTCCGGGACATGTGGTCATCTCCTGGCTGGCTGGGCCAGACTGGAAGAGGTGCATCTGCCAGGAGAAGGAAGAAAGCGTGCTCTGGGACTGGGAGGGCAGGCACCACACAAGAGGGTGGATGTTTTGGGACCATTTAAAGGTTGATTTTAAGAGTACCCCCATGGAAGAAGCTGAGAAACAAGAGCAAATGTAGTGGCAGTGGGGGTGACAGGCTGTGTGTCCCTCCACAAGGGAGGTAGATACCACACCTCTGAGGAAAAGAGGAGCCCAGGAGGGACTGCATCACACACCCCTGTTGCCCCTGCCACCACTACTTTTGCACTCATTCTTGGCTTCTTCCATGGGGGCTCTCTTAAAGTCAGTCTTTAAGAGCTGGAAGACATTTCGTTAGATCACCTCAAACTCATCATTGGGAGAGGCATAGTCCCTGAATCCATGAGAAGTCTTGGGCAAAGTTCTCTGACTTTTGAAACACATCAGTGCGATGTCTGCCTCCTTTCACACTCCTTGTGCACACCAGGAGCACCTAACTGGAGCGAGAGAGAGCGAAGTTGACTGCTATGAGGCAAGCACCTTGGCTTCCCATCTTGCTCCTCACAGTCACTCTGAGCCAGTGAAGATTTTTACTTGGGCAAACAGATGGCCACAGCAGCACCCATAGCAGCAGCAGGCAACGTCGCAACAACGAGGTGCAGTAAGATTTGGCAGTGCAAATTTATCTCCGAGGAGCTTCTAGCAAAAAACAAAACAAAAACCACAAAAACCACCCCAAAACAAAACCCATTTGGCAGGCAGACTTGGCAGGCAGTCGTGACCTTTTTTTTTGTCAGCCCAAGGGCAGAGGAGGGGGGAAGGTATGTAGCAAATCACCCTGTCTCTGCAGCATCGGTCATGTGACTGAGTGGGCGTGGCCAACTCGACGTCACTTGCAGCAAGGTGCTGCACCAACTTGCTGAGTTGGACATGCCCACCCAGTCACATGACCACCAAGCCACACCCACCAAACAAACCATGCCCACAGAACCGGTAGTAAAAAATGTTGAATCCCATCACAGCTATAATACCAATACTCTATTCTTACTTTATACTACTATGCATAATATATCTAATTATTATAGCAATCCCCTTCTTAGCATAATGAATTCTTATTCACGTGTTTACTATTTTTTGCTAGTCTGCTTTAATTTCTAATTTCCATTTTTATTCTCCAGCCATTGATAAAATATTTCCCATATCATATAGTATTCAGTTCGTTCCTTTTCTTTAATTGCCAGTGTTAGCCTGTTCATTTCTGCATATTCTAATATTTTCCTGATCACATTCGCATCTGTCGGAATCTTTTTACCTTTCCAATTTTGTGCAAATACAGTTTTTTGCCGTGGTTAATACATGAATGATTAAATATGCCTTTTCTTTAATATATTTCAGGTATAATCGGTGTTGGTGGAGGGGGTTGGGTTGACCCCAAGGGCTCTCTCTTGTGGGGTCCCTTGGTCGGTTCCTTCCCTCTTTTATTTAACATCTACATGAAACCGCTGGGTGAGATCATCCGTGGTTTTGGGGTGGATTCCATCAATACGCTGATGATACTCAGCTGTATATTTCCACCCCAGGCCAGATCAGTGATGCCCTCTCCCTGATGTCCTGGTGTTTGGATCGACGTGACCTGGATAAGTAGGAACATGCTTCAACTCAACCTGGCCAAGACTGAGTGGCTGTCGTGTCGGCATCTCGGCCCAGTTTAGATTGTCCATCTTTGGCCATAGGGAGAGGTGTTGCCCCCTGTGGATAGGGCGTGAGAATCTGGGGTCCTCCTGGATATGCGGCTCTGATTGGAGGCAGGTGGGGGCGTCCCAGGGAGGCCTTGCAGCTCCATCTAGTTAAACAACTCCGCCCTTTTCTGGACCAGGATGCCCTGCGTTACTCATGCCTTTGTCACTTCTAGACTTGACTACTGCAACGCTCTCTATTTAGGACTGCCCTTGCATACCATCCGGAGATTGCAGCTGGTGCAGAATGCGGCGCTTGGTGGTGATGGGAGTTACCCAGTTCTCCCATGTTACCCCCCTCCTGCGGCCTGCATTGGCTGCGGTTGCACTCCGGGTGAGATTCAAGGTTTTAGTTTTGACATTCAAAGTCCTACATGGCATGGGTCCTCAATATTTGAGGAGTGTCTTCTTCCGATATCTAGTACCGGCCGCCCTGTGTGAGTTCATAGGCAAGGACTCCTCGGGGTCCCATCAGCGGGTCAGTGCCAGCTGTGCCGATGACGAGCCTTTTCTGTCGCGACCCCTGACCTCTGGAATCAACTGCCTTTGGAGCTCCGCTGGCCCCCGATCTCCGCACCTTCCGCCATGAACTAAAGACCTGGTTATTTGACCAACCTGGGCTGTGACCCCTCCTTAGGGGAGGGAGGGT
The DNA here is from genome assembly GCA_009733165.1 of Naja naja. Lineage (NCBI taxonomy): Eukaryota > Metazoa > Chordata > Lepidosauria > Squamata > Elapidae > Naja > Naja naja. Next base: position 146,017,327 of record CM019155.1, read on the forward strand.
TTTAATGTTTATTGTTTCTATGTCTTATATTTGGGCTTGTCTTTGTTTAATTATTTTTTAAATATTTATTGTACATGTTTTTAGCTGTGAGGCCTGAGTCTTCAGAGATGGGGCGGCATACAAGTTCAAGTATAAATATAAATAAATGTAAATAATCCCCAACAGAAATATTTCAGGTTTTAAATCTATATGTTGCTGTATCATCTTTTCCAACCACGTGTGTATTGTGACCACCACATATTGTAGTATGATCCTGGTGTCTAATGACATTTCTAGCATTTAGCTGATTTATCTTTGAACATCTTTGCCAGTCTTGCTGGCACAAAGTGCCATCTATAAAACATCTTGTTTTCTTTATATGCAGTTGACATTGTTAATTTATAATTTCTCTCCCACAGTTTCTGCCATTTGTCTAATTCTATGGTATAACCAAAACGTTTTGCCCATGCTATCATTGTCTCTTTCACTTGTTCTTCTTGCAATTTAATACCCAATAAATAACTTTAGAGTTTTTTATCAGTTTTTCTTCTGTTCCTGTTAGTATTTTATCCAATTCTGTCAATTCTTTATAGAAAACACCCAGTTTAGCATATTTTACATATCTAGACTGTATTTGCACATATGAATACCAAAACATATCAATCCCTTGCTCATTTAGTTCTTGTTTAGTTTTGAGCTCACCCTTTTCATTCAAAATATCTTTGTATCTAACAATATTTCCCATATTAATAATATTTGGATGAATAAGTGCTTCCATTGTTGAAAGCCAAACTGGTATCTTCAAATAGTGCTGTTCCCTAATTTTCTCCCATATTAACAATAAAGCATTTCTTATATAATGTCTTTGAAAGTAAGCATGTATCTTACTTTTCCCACACCATAAAAAGGCATGCCAACCCAGTTGCAAATCATGCCACTCCAAAGTCAATGATCTTGTGTTCCTCAATATAATCCATTATTTCATCCATATTAACACCACTGCCTGGTAGTATAATCCCCAAATAGGTAATCCAAACCCTCCTCTAGTTCTTGTGTCCTGTAACATTTTAAAATTAATTCTTGTTTTTTTCCCTTGCCAAATATACTTTAGTATTATTTTATTAAGATATTCAAAGAATTTTTCTCCAATTTTATTGGAATTGTTTGAAACAGATACAATAATCCCAGCAGAATATTAATTTTAATTGTTGCTATTCTTCCTATTAGCAATAGTTGCAGGTTTTTCCATTTTTCCAGATTTGTCTTAATTTGTTGTTTCAATTTAAGATAATTATTTTCCTTAATTGTTACACATCTTGCTGTTAATTGAATCCTTAGATATTTAACTTTCTTAGCAATCTGGATATTTAGTCTCTTCGTTAATTCTTTTTTCTACTTCTCTGTAACATTTTTCACTAGAATCTTAGTTTTTTTCTCTGATTTTTTTTTAATCCTGCCATTTCACCATACCCTTCTATTTTTTAAAAAAATAACTTAGGTCCTGTTTGTAATGGAACTTCTAGTATAAAAACTAAGTCATCTGCAAATGCCTGTAGTTTATATTTCTCCTTTTTTATTTCCATACCTTTTATCTATTTCCATACCAATGTGGTCTGGCCAATGTAATCTGGACTGAGTTCGATCCTGTTTCTAAGGATGAAGTGGACAGGATTATGCGACGACTGAGTTCCACCACATGTTTGTTGGACCTGTGCCCTTCCTGGTTGGTTTATGCCTCCAGGGAGGTCACATGCGGCTGGCTCAGGGCAGTGGTCAATGCTTCATTAAGGAAGGGTGCCTTTCCTGCTGCCTTGAAAGAGGTGGTGGTGAGGCCCCTCCTGAAGAAGCCTGCCCTGGACCCAGCCGAATTGAACAACTTTCGTCCAGTCTCCAACCTTCACTTTTTAGCGAAGGTTGGTGATAATGTGGTGGCTCAGCAGTTTCCGCTTTTCCTGGAGGAAGCAGACTACCTGGATCCATACCAATCGGCCTTCCAACCCGGGTATAGCACGGAGACGGCATTGGTCGCACTTGTTGATGATCTCTTGAGGGCTCGGGACGGGGGATTTTCCTCTGTCCTGGTCCTGTTAGACTTCTCAGCGGCTTTAGATACCATCAACCATGGTATCCTGTTGCGGCGTCTCGGGGGGCTGGGAGTGGGAGACACTGTGTTACAGTGGTTCTCCTCCTTCCTCTCAGGACACTCGCAATCGGTGTTGGCAGGTGGGCAGAGGTCAACTTTGAGGGCTCTCACTTGTGGGGTCCCTCAGGGGTAGGTCCTCTCACCCCTCCTGTTCAACTTCTATGTGAAGCCATTGGGCGAGATCATCTGTGGCTTTGGGGTGAAGTATCATCGTGCTGATGATGCAGTTATATCTCCACCCCAGGCCACATCAGTGATGCCCTCTCTGTGGTATCCCGTTGTCTGGATGCGGTATGGATCTGGATGGACAGGAACATGCTTCGGCTCAATCTGGCTAAGACAGAATGGTGGTGCATACCGACATCTCGGTCCAGTCAGGAGATTCCACCTTTGGTCATGGGGGGAGAGGTGTTGCCCCCCGTGGACAGGGCACGGAATCTGGGGGTCCTCCTGGACTCACGGCTCAGGTTGGAGGAGAGGTGGGGGCCGTGGCCAGGGGGGCCTTTGCCCAGGTCCGGCTGGTTTACCAGTTATGCCCATATCTGGACCAAGATGCCCTGCGCACAGTCACTCAGGCACTTGTCGCCTCTCCGCTCAACTACTGCAACACTCTCTATTTAGGACTGCCCTTGCATACCATCCGGAGGCTTCAGCTGGTGCAGAATGCAGCTGCATGGGTTGTGATGGGAGCTTCCCAGTACTCCCATGTTACACCCCTCCTGCGTGAGCTACATTGGCTACCAGTTGCCTTCTGGATGAAATTCAAGGTTCTGGTATTGACATTCAAAGTCCTACGATACATGGGTCCAGGCTATTTATGGGAGCATCTATTGCCGGCATCAAATACCAACTACCCTGTATGAGCGCACAGGCAGGGACTCCATGGGGTGCCGTCTGCGACCCAGTGTCATTTGGCGGTATCCCGGGGGAGGGCCTACTCTGTTGCGGCTCCCACTCTGTGGAACCAACTATCTCTGGGTCTCCTCCTGGCCCCTGACCTCCGCACCTTCCGCCATGATTTAAAAACCTGGTTGTTTGAACAGGCTGGGCTGTGCTGACTCCTTGGGGGGATTGGTTTTTATATTAAATTATTAATGGGTTTTTAGCTAATTTGGCTTGTTTAATTTCATTTCATTTTAGGTAATTAATTTATTGTTCTGATTTTATGTGTGAGCCGCCCCGAGTCCTTTTTGGAGAGGGGGTGGCATACAAGTCAAATAAATAAATAAATAAATAAATAAATAAATAAATCTCCTCGTCTTGTCTAATACTTCTATTTAATACAACTAATATCAATGCAAATAGTAGTGGTGATAAGGGGCATCCTTGTCTTGTTCCCTTCTTAATATTAACCTTTTCAGTCATATCTTCATTTACCATCACCTGACCTCTATCTGTTCTCAAACACTTTCTTTATGAAGATCAGCTGTGTGTGTATTATGATGGAATCATCCTTTCCATCAGTCTATATCTTGTCTTCTTCATAAACCTGATTTGTTAGTGATCATGGTTTTCAATATTGTTTGAATGGCTTTTCTTTAAGAGAATTGCAACTTTTCCCCAGAGAAGCTTTGTTTCAATACTGGGTAGTACTTTGATGGCTTGAAGGCATATCTGAAATGGGTAAACATCTCAACTTTTAAAATTATAGTTCAATATTACCAGGAAGAAATGAAAATGATAATTGCTGAATTATTCTGGCACTCCTGTTGCTCAATGACTTAAGTAGAATCCATGGATTTTTCTTCTTGCTGCTTAATCATGACAATATGATCCAAACTATATTATTCAGATATTAGATCACTATAAATAGTTACCAAAGAGCAGATCTCTTTTGAAGCAGACTTGAATACTCTGTTCATTAAATAGGCCACATAAAAAATCAGAACTAAAAGAAAGTTCTTTATTAAAAGCAGAGTCACTCGTTAGACCAGGGGTGTCAAACTCACAGAATCATGTTGTTGTCACAAGATGTATAACAACTTTTTCCCCTTCACTAAACTGGGGGTGGGAGTGGCCTGCGCATGACGTACCTGACCTATGAATTTGACACCCCAGCGTTAGACAGGAAAATAATTTACTTTCCATTTCCATTCATTTCACACACACGGTTATACATACCAGGGATAGGTAATACTGGTAAACTTGAAAGTTACAATAAGCAACACCTGTTTTCAAATACATATAAGCATGATTTAATAGTCAGAAATGCTTTTTCTTTACAAGTTGCTCTTTGCTGTTGAGCTTAGGTCTCAGCAAAATAATGTAACATTTGGGGGAAAAGATACATCCCAATAACCCAACACTAGAAGCTAAGATGGAGAAGATCTCCACAGCTACCATATACTTTCCTTTGGTGCTCAAATATGTTGGAACAAAAGATAACCAAACACTACAAAACATCAGCATGCTAAAAGTGATGAATTTGGCTTCATTGAATGTGTCTGGCAGGTTCCTAGCTAGGAAAGCCACCATGAAGCTGACTAAAGACAGGAACCCCATATAGGCCAAGACAAGATAAAACATCACAACAGACCCTTCATTGCATTCTGCTATTATCTCTTCAGTCATGGATTGCACGTTAAGTTCTGGAAAGGGGGGAGAAGTGATCATCCATGCCAGACAAATGCCTGCTTGAATAAAGGAGCAAGAGAAAACAATTAAGATGGACAGTTTTTTCCCCAACCATTTTCTCATGCCAGATCCTGGTTTGGTGGCCATGAATGCTGCAATGACCATGATGGTTTTGGCCAACACAGAAGAAATGGCCACAGAGAAGATAAGGCCAAAGACTGATTGTCGGAGGAAGCAAATCACTTGGAGAGGTCTTCCAAGGAAAAGAAAAGAGCAGAGGAAGCAAAGCAGAAGGGAGATGAGGAGAGTGTAGGTGAGATCCTTGTTGTTAGCTTTAACAATAGGGGTGTCCTTATATTTGATAAATATTCCAAGTATGAGCATGGTAATAATTGAAAATAATACAGCAATCATAGTTAAACTAATTCCTAAAGGTTCTTCATAAGTTAGGAAAGTTATGGTTTTGGGGATGCATCGAACTTTGTCCTTACTTGGATATTGGTCCTCTGGACATTCAGAACAGGCAATCATATCTGTAAGTAAGAGAGAATGAATTGAATCTAATTCTCATGATTGCTGTAGCACCGAGTGAAGTATATAATTATATTACATCAGAATAGTGCTTTCTCTAACTTGCCCTCTTTAAGAAGTATGGACTTTAAGAAGTATGGACTTATGAGTCCTTGGTGGCTCAGGCTGTTAAATGCCTGCTCTTAAGATCCAGCTGTCTACAATTACTGTAGGCTCGAATCCCACCAGGCTCAAGGTTGACTCAGCCTTCCATCCTCTCGGGGTAGGTAAATTGAGGACCCAAGATTGTTGGGGGCAATAAGCTGACTTTGTAAAAATGCCACTTAGTAATAAGCAGGCATATACAATGGAATGAAGGCTATTGTTGAGCGCATTGGGTTGTGCTCCAAAAAATTGTAAGCCGCCCTGAGTCCTCAGAGAAGGGCGGCATATAAATGTAATTAAAAAAAAAATTCTCAGAATTATGGACGAGGAGGTGCTAAGCTTGAAAAACACTGGATTAGATCATTAGATGAGAACCAAAATTGACTTATTGAAGTGGGAATCTTCTCTGTTAGTAATAATTTTGGTCAAATAGCACCACACTTAAAATATTCCAGAAGCTTCATAAAGACCTATCCCTTCAAGCTTTCTGTGTCCACCATTAGGAATTGATGTGTATGAGCAATAGTGTCCACCAGTCTGCAGTATTGTCTGGGATGCTACACATCCTCTTCATGACCTGATATATGGATAGATAGATAGATAGATAGATAGATAGATGTAGATATAAATGTAGATGTTTTATTTATTTAGCGTACAGCAAATACGTGGACTTATAGTGGTTCAAATATTAATGTCCAGACTACCCAGCCATTCAAGGACAGGGTGGTCTATGTTGAAAAAAACCAGACATTGGGCCAGTGTATGCTTTTGATGGACATTTGGACACAATGTGATGGTGTAATGCCCCGGTTGGAGACTGACTCTGAGGAAGAGGAGGAACAGCCAATGGGAAGTGGGAGTGTGGCTCCAGAGGGGGTGGAGGAAGCTGGGGAAGAACAGAGGCCAGCTGAGCACTCTGAGGAGGATCCAGGCCCATCTTCTATCCACCCTAGGGCACGCAGGGAGGAGAGGATCAGGGCAAAGCGTGCTCTACTCGGGAGGAGGGGGCCATGATCCTCCTCAGGGCTTGCAGCTGGGAGCTTTGCATTTAAGTCCAAACATGCGTAGTCCAGCTGCTGGAGTCAAGGTTAATGTTTGCTGCTTAAAGAAGGTTTATCTTGTTTAGAGTTCTTCCAATAGTTTGTTCCTGTTTATTTTCCTGAAGCGGGCACTTATCTACCCTGGACTGTCGAGGGACTTTATTGATGTGGTTTGGTTTTGGTTTCCTCTTTGTTCTCAGTGTTTTAAAATGCGAACTGTGTTTTTTGCTTTCTGAAATATTCTTTTGACTCCCCCACTGGGACTAATTAAACTGTGAAGGCATTAAAGGACTTTGAGTTATATTTTGGAGTTTATTCTATTTTTGAGCTACTCTGGGATGGATATTTTGTTGAGGAGCACCACAGCCACACTGAGGGATAAAGACAAGACCCCACTTAAACAATGAGTCCTGGCAGACACTATATTGGGTACGGATCCTATTCAGAGTTGACCAATGCTGGCACCTTGGTCATCTATGTAATTGCCTGTATCTGGACATTCAGCAACCCATTTGTCTTTCCACTGTGTGTTGATGTCAAAGTTGTTAGACAGATGTTGAACAAGTGTCAGAGAGCGCTTCCTGGATTTAACCTTGCCAATTGTACATAGATGTAGATGTAGATGATATAGATGTAGATGATGTAAATGTAGATGATGTAGATGTAGATGATATAGATGTAGGTATATGTAGATGTATATACATGTATGGATATATGTTTGTGTAATTTCACCTCACCTCACCTCACCTCACCTCATCTTATCTTATCTTATCTTTGTTCTAAACAGTCAGTCTGATGGGCACAACTGTTTGAAGCTCTCCCAATTTTAACTGTGAGATGAAGTCCTGTCCATTTTTACCTAGTGTATATGTTGCATAAATGTTTCTTTTTTCTTTAGACATCAATATATAAGGGCCTGGAGACAAAAACCATATAAAGAATCTTTGCAGAAATTGGATTTGGCTAGTCTAGAGAAAAGGACTAGTGGTGACATGATAGCAGCGTTCCAATATATGAGGGGCTGCCACAGTTGAACAGCTGGCCTTCAGAAGTTGTAGATGCTTCATCACTGGGGGGGTTTTAAGAAGAGATTGGGCAACAATATAGGGTTTCCTTCTTGAGCAGGGGTTTGAATTATAAGACCTTCAAGAGCTCTTCGAGCTGTATTCTGATGGACTATATCTATTTTATTTTATTTTATTTGTTTCTTTATCAAATTTATAAAGCTATTCATCTCATCAAAGTTACTCTTTGTGGTAGTCAATAGTGAGATAAAATAACAATCTAGTACAAGGATCCCCAATATGTGGACTGTGAGGAGTTTCCAACTGGGATGCAGAAACTGCCAGTGAGTACATACACAGGCACATGTGTATGCCAGGTCACTTGTGTGAGCAGCAGGCGAGTGCACATCCACTCCATTTAAGTGAGTGGCAGGTGTGCATAAATGCCGCTCATGCAAATGCAGCTGCATGTGTGCATGCTTGCTGGCCACTCGCACAAAACTATCCCCTCTTCCCCCATTCCACTGGTCCACAAAGCCAGAAATGTTAGGGAATTCTGATCTAGTAACCACAACTATAAAATGTATCTATATTAATGAAGATCATTAAAAAACAAAAAACAAAGATTCAAACCCTAGGCAACAAAAGTAATAAAATTGGCCATCTCAACAAAATTGGCCTTCTCAACAAGAACCCATCTCAATAAGTGTCTGGTAGGTCAGAGCCCCAGGCTTGGAGCAATAAAACAATCAAGTCTTGAGGTCCTTTCAGAATCTCAAAAGGGGAAGAGGGGAGCAATCTACCACTTCACTGCCTTTAGCATCATGAGGTAGATCTTAATAGAAGTTCTAAGCCATGTTTGATCCAGTTCATCCCTTGTTGAGCACATGGCATTCTTTGGATGTCTCTGTTCTGACCTAGGCATCCCCAAAAAGTACTAGACAGAATTTTGTCCTGGCAAAACCCCTTTCATTAAACAAAGGTGAATTTCTTGCAGACACATTCAGCCAAAGGCCTGGCAAACAGTATTTCAAGGGTCTAATTAGGAGCACTGACCTTATCTAGCTTGGAGAGCTGCCAAGTAAAAATTTTCAAATGTAATGCTGACAAGGAAGGACTCGGCTCTGAGTCTCTGAGATGCACAGACAGATCTTCACACTGCTGCAATTAATGAATTATTTCCTGCAAAAGCCCCCTCCCCTTTTGCTCCTCTTTTAATCTCTATGGGAGGGGCCATTCACCATCCACCTGTGGCTTTACTCCCATGTTGAATCCTAGTTTGTAATTGTTCTTTCCTTTTGGCAGCTCTTCGCATGTGCAGGTTGGGAACTGGGTCCAGCTGCTTCCCTGCCTCACTGCTGTCTGACTCTGAAGTCAGCTGACAATTGCCAGACTGCCCTGGCCCCATCTCTGCCTCTGATGCAGAGTCTTCATCTGAGCCTTCCTCAGCCTCCAGGATTGGCCCATGTTCCTCCCCAATCTCTTCACTGTCTGACTCTGCTGTCAGCTCCACTAGCCGGGGGCAGGCCACACAGTCTCCTCTATCATTTCATTTTATTCAGCTATTCTATAAACCAGGTGAAGTGTAGATCCCCTAGAGGACAAAGCTGACATGACCCAGAATCTCTATCTAAGATTCTTTTTCCGCATTGTAGTAATTCTTTGAAACCTATACATTGTGGCATTACCCAATTTTGTGCATACCACTTTGTGAAATCTTCCAGTATCAGAATTGGTCTTCATATCAATGAAGGAAGATAACATGTACAAATAAAAGCAATGGAGTTGCTGCTCAATTTTATGGTGGAAAAAGGTCACCTACCAACAGAAAATAGAGTGGAGTACAGAAGCATATAGTAAACCAGAGAAAAATTTACCTGACATGTTTGACATTTTCCCATCAGAACATGGATCACAATCATAGCAGCAAAATTTCTGCCCTTCTTTCTTTTTCTTCTGATAGCCAGCAGGACAGGGATCATTACACACAGAATGGGGCAAGACCTGTTGATAAACCAGGATTGGTGGATTTAACAACAACAAAAATCAGCACTATAAGTGACCTGCTTTTGAGAACCAGGTCAAGAAATTTTTAATTTTCCTCATCCTCTTTTTGTTGATAAAGTTTTGGGTTTTCAGTTATTCCTGAGTTTTATTTCATTGATAGCAAAATTCCCCATCTCCCTCATGAAAAAAAAATCTACTGTAAATTTGTCCCGCATAGCTGGAAAAAAGAACAGCCATAGATGGAGTAAAAGGTAAATGTTCCCCCTGCACAAGCATGCTAGACGTTTCCAACTCTAGGGAGCGGTGTTCACTTCCATTTCTAAGCTGAAGAGCCAGCATTGTCTGAAGATGTCTCTGTGGTCATGTGGCCAGCATGACTAAATGCCAAAGGTACATGAAGCACTGTTACCTTTTCACCAAAAGTGGTCCCTATTTTTCTACTTGCATTGTTACATGCTTTTGAACTGCTAGGTTGGCAGAAGCTGGGTCAAGTAACAGGAGCTCACTCAAACTGCTGAACTACTGACCTTCTGTTCAACAAACTCAGCATCTTAGCCACTGAGCTACTGGGTCCTGTATCATTGGAGAACAAGCAGTTAATTTTAACTAATTATAGAAAGCTATGAAAGTTGGCTGTACAATTAAACTCATCTCTGATCTCCAAATCTTTCACCCAAAATAATGCAATAACTCAAAACTCCGTACCTGCTTAAAATATTTGTGCCACACAATTAAATCTTCATGAATCACAAATTCACTTCCTTCAAGTGCTGTGGAATCCATCTTTCCAATTTTCACTTTATGGTAGGAGTTGTTTGGAAACATGACCACATTTGTAATATCAAATCCAGAAAACACTTCTCCCTGATAGTTGATGGATATAGTTTCTCCACATGAATTATTAAATGAAAGGCCTTGAAGAAACCAATGAAGCTAAATAAAAATGAGAGGGAACTAATAATGGGGGGGGGGAATCTTGTTGGTTACATCAAGACTTCCTGAAATTTATTTTGGTAGAAAAGAAACTGAGATTACTTTAGTCGCACTGTTATCTGTCAATCAAATTTAAGTGCATCTCTAACGGCAGAAAGTGAAGAGGAACTAAAGAGCCTCTTGATGCGGGTGAAGGAGGAGAGTGCAAAAGTTTGCTTGAAGCTCAACATTAAGAAAACTAAGATCATGGTATCCAGTCCTCTCAATTCCTGGCAAATAAATGGGGAAGAAATGGAGGTAGTGACAGATCTTATTTTCCTGGGCTCCACGTTCACAGCAGATGGGGACTGCAGCTAAGAAATTAAAAGAGGTTTGCTCCTGGGGAGGAAAGCTATGGCAAATCTAGATAGCATACTAAAAAGCAGAGACATCACCCTACCAACAAAAATGCTTATATTCAAGGCTATAGCTTTCCCAGTTGCACTGTATGGCTCTGAAAGTTGGACCATAAGGAAGGCTGAGCACCAGGGGCCTTTGAACTATGGTGCTGGAGAAGACTCCTGCGAATCCCTTGGACTGCAAGGTAATCAAACCGGTCATTCCTAGAGGAGATCAACCCTGACTGCTCTTTAGAAGGCCAGATCCTGAAGATGGTCAAATAATGAGAAGGCAGGACTATCTAGAGAAGAGCCTAATGCTGGGAACAATTGAGGGCAAAAGAAGAAGGGGACAACAGAGAATGAGATGGCTGGATGGAGTCACTGAAGCAGTCAGCGTGAGCTTAAATGGACTCAGGGGGATGGTAGAGGACAGGAAGGCCTGGAGGAATAGTGTCCATGGGGTCATGACTTCGCAACTAACAACAAATCATTACATTATGATAACTTGTTCTAGTCACAATTTCGATCTTCCACAATTGAGATAAAAATGTGACACATATTAGCATATTCACATGATTTGACTTATAAGACCTGATTGACAACATGATTATGATGTCTCTCTTCAGCTGTCCTTCCTTTGGGAGAAACACACTGTTAATTTTACTAAATAAGATTCATATTCCATCTTGTCATTTCTCTTTGCACTTTTTCCAGTGTGTCAGCATTCTCCTGATACTGTGGTGTCCAGCCCCGGACATATTGCAAGTTTGAAAGGAAGCACCCATTCTCATTGACCCATGTTTCTTCTCTTTTCAGAGTTGGTTTTCACCAGATATGTGCCAATATGACATTTCCAATAAAAGTAATCTTTGAGGAATTCAATTGCTTCAGAGTCTTGCTTGCAATGGATTTATTACTTGGATTACCCGGTTGGATTACCTAGGATATTATGTCTCCAGGATTGGAATAGAGATGGATCCTACCAAGATTCAGGCAGTCCTGGGATGGCAAGTGCCAAAAACATGCAGACAGCTGCAGAGTTTCCTAGGCTTCATTAATTTCTACCAGCAATTTATCTATGAGCAAGCAGGTTGGATGAACCCGCTGGCTAAGTTCTTGTCTATATACGTTTGCAGCTTCTCCACCTCTTTTGATGCCATCAAAATCCTCCCTGGGGTGTAATTCGTTAATGGCAAAGCCACCTGGGTGAATGAGGGAATAAATTGCCAGTAGAAATTAGTGAAGTCTAGGAAACTGCAGCTGCATTCGTGTTTTTGGCACCTGCCACCACAGGAATGCCTGAACCTTGGTAGGATCCATCTCTACTGCAGTACTGGAGACGCGATATCCCAATTAATCAAACTGGGTTTGGTGAAATTCACACTTCGACAATTTTACATAGATGTTTGCAGCCAACAGCTTCTGCAAGACCTTCCATACTAGTTGGGTGCACTTAGACATGGTTTCGGTATAGATGAGAATATTGTCAATGTACATGAACACACTTGTGACACCCATGTTGCTTCAGATCACCCCCTTTAACAGTCCTTCTCAGCCTTCTTCTGAAAAAGCATGGTTGGCATCTAGAATCCATTCTGTAATTCATCCCATCCAGCTTTTGGAAGGTCAACCCCAGATTGATGACCATGAGGCACATGCTGAAGATATTCCAGGTGGATTGACTTAAACACACTTGTGTCAAAGTCACCCAATACTGAAGACCTTCAACCAGTACTACTCATTAATTAGAGAAAATGGAAGAAGTCAGTATACCTTTCATGGTACTAATCTACTCTTTGATGGTATTTGATTACCAAATCAAATACCGTCCAAATCTTTGTTGGTATTTGATTACTAATCTACTCTTTGATGGTATTTGATCACCAAATTATTACCTTCCAGATGCCTTGATTTTGAAGTCCATCCCATCCAATTTCTGTTATTCTTTTGTATTTAGACTTAAGTACATTCATCTCATGAACAGCATGCACTACAGCATAGACTGCATTGTAGATACTGTAACTGTGACCAGTCATTTCAAATAAATGCCTAGGAAGATTTTTTAAATCTTCCTTCCCAGTACATGCTTCATCTCCTTCCACAGGTTTATTATTCTCTGAAAAGACACAATCAAAGCCTTGCTCCCAGAATTCTTTCAACAAACTATCTCGTTGGGTCTGGAATGGTTTGAGGGCCCAAAGGAATTTGTCAAAGCCTGGAAGTTCATTGGAGTGAATACCAAAGGAAATAGCTCCATCGAACAATTGCAAATCAGAAGGTTGATGCAGGCTAGTTAACGTTAAATCAATTTGAGCTGTCAGAATCCAGATTTTTCCAAGGATCATATATGTATATTTGAGGAAGAGAAACATAAGCATTGCTGTGAAGCTTTCGCCATAGAAGATGAATGTATTGACTTTGGTTTCCCTCATGTGAACATTTATCCTACCCACCATAGGATTTTGGAAGATAAAAAGAAAGGCTTGTTTGGGAAATCTCTCCAAAAAAGCAGAGCAGATCCTGTTCTCAGAAAGAAGTGGTTCCAGGGCTCGGAGGAAGTTGTCTCCACTGTCATCATCCAGAATTAAAAGGCCAACCCAGGTCCATCCAAAATGCATCAGCAAACGGATTATTCCCACAATCTGAAGGTTTTCATTGGGAGCCATGCGGTAAAAGGAAGCAGCCATCTTTGTTCCATGCTTCTTGGGAGTAAATGAGCCATAGGCAAGCTACAATAAAATGCATAGTTCATTCATTATGGTTGGAAAGACTCCATTCCCTTGAGAAATACATTTTCTTCAAGAACGCACAAATGCATACATTTTTTTTCAAGCTCTTTTCTTCATAGGCTTCCATTTTCAGTTGTAAACAAAACTTTGCCTATTAGCATTGCTCTGCACTGAATACCAAATAAATAGAACACTACCTTATTTGTTTATTTCTTAAATATTTACCCTACCATTTTTAGGTCCCCAAGAACACACATAGAGCTCTCTAAGCCAGGAGTGTCAAACTCAAGGCCCAGGGGCTAGATCCAGCCCATAGGGTGCTTGGATCTGGCCCATGGGACCACCCTGGAAACAATGAAGGACTCGCCTACAGTACCAGTGAAAACAGAACTCGGAAGGGCCGCAGGCAGCCCTTGTGAGCTCCATTTTCACTGACAGAGGGTTGCAGGAGGCTGTTGCAGCTGAAAACAGAGCTTGGGAGGCCTGCAAGCTCCATTTTCACTGGCACAGGGTGCAGGAGAAGGTCGCAGCTGAAAATGGAGCTCAGGAGTCTGTTTTCACTGGCAGATCACTTGGACCACCATAGGCACCCCTGACACAAGTGGTGTTGAGCTGGCCACGTCCACCCTGGTCCCCAAGGTCAAAAACAATCCTGATATGGACCTCCATGAAATTGAGTTTGACACCCCTGCTATAAGCAATTCCATAGGTTTGGCTGAGAAAGGGTGATGGACACAATTAGCCATTAGCTCCCACAGGTGAAAATGAACTTACATCTAACCTCCTGAAGCTCTCATAACCTAATAGCTTTTTTAACATATTATTTTTAATATGTTGCATCATATGTCTTAATTCCAACTCCCACATTTCATCAGTCCGCTTTGATGCATAATTGAAGCAAAATCTAACCCTTATTTGGGAAACAGTTTCCCCTTCCTTTCAATTTTGCTATATGGATAAGTTTTCACACACATCAACACACACACACACATGCACACCTATCTATATCTATATCTATCTATCTATCTATCTATCTATCTATCTATCTATCTATCTATCTATCTTACCTGTGGGATTTTATAAAGTCTTATAATATTTGACATGAAGAATGAGATATCAGCACCAAATCCACCAATAATGGCCACAACAAGATTCTGCTTGATACTACATTTGTAGTTGACAACCAACTGATCAGATCGGAAGAGCAGGTCCAAAGTGGAACGGTAAGTCAGCCGGGCATCAAAATAGTTGTCACAGATGAAAAATCCCAGGGTAACATTAGACAAGAGTCTTGGGTTTGAGTTGATCTGATTTACAGCAAATGCGAAACTCAGGGAATGCTGGTATAATTTTAAAACGGATCTGAAAATGTAAATTGAAATACAGAGGGATTGAGGGAAGAAGACTATATTTTGTGGAGCAACAACAATAATATGAAACTTGGACATTTTTATAGGCATCAGATATAAAGACCAATGAGGCATTTAGTTTGTCTAAAACAGGGCTTGCTTGCATGAATTGTTAAGTTCAGCTGGTGCAGAATGCTGCGCGGGCTGTGATGGGAGTTTCCCGATACTCCCATGTTACACCCCTCCTGCGCAAGCTGCATTGGTTACCGGTTGCCCTCTGGGTGAGATTCAAGGTGTTGATGTTAACATTCAAAGTCCTGTACAATATGGGTCCAGGGTACTTGCAGGAGCGTCTCCTGCCAATATCAAATACCGATCACCCTGTGTGCGCGCACAGATGGGGACTCCTCGGGGTACCATCGGCTAGACAATGTCGGCTGGCGGTGCCCCAGGGAAGGGCCTATTCTGTTGCGGCCCCTGCCTTGTGGAACCAAAGCTCCGTTTGGCTTGAGCTCCGTTTGGCTGATCTTCTGCCTTCCGTCGCGATCTGAAGACCTGGTTGTTTGAACAGGCCGGGCTGGACTGACCTCCGGGGTTTTTTTAAATTATTTTAATTGGGTTTTAAAGGTTGGGCTTGTCTGATTCAATTTCTCTTTTAAATATTTATTGTTTGTATTATTATGTTTTAACTGTGAGCCGCCCCGAGTCCTCACGGAGAGGGGGCGGCATACAAGCCAAACAAACAAACAAATAAATAAATAACGCAGCTAGATCATGATAAGTCACAGAATCAGACAGATGTCCAGAAGGTGCTTTTTCAAGAGGCAACTTTGAAGATGTTTTGCTTGTCATCCAAGAAGCTTCTTCAGTTCTGCTTCAAGGAAAATCAAAGGAAGTCCAGTTGCCTCTTAAAAAAGCACTTTTAGGACAACTAGGTCCTGGATGACTGAGCAACCCCATAGACAATCAAACAGATGCTTAAACTGGATTTGCCATCCACATATCAATTCTTTCCAGGCACCTGGAAATAGGAAGATCTGTTTGGTGGTAATTAAAACTATTGTGGCAGAAAGGAAGTTGTTCTACTAAAGCTGCTTTTTTTTTTCAACTGACTGATGCTGATTTTTTTTCAACGCTGATATTGTTCTAGTGGTGCTCCAGTAGTTTTAGGAATGCACCCAAGACACCTATTATATTGGTACTACCTTTGCTATCTTTCGTCATAGTCATTGTACTTCTGTTCGCACATCTTTGCATTTCGTTATCTTCTCTTCTGCTGTTTTCAAATGCTCTCACGCCCACTACCCAAGCTTTTAGTCTTCTTTATTAGCAATGGTTACATTTTGCATTATGTAGAAGGTGCTTGTCTGTTTGAATTATAAAGTTCCCAAACACTTTAGCTTCTTTGCTTAGTCTATTTTGTGATCCCAAAACTTCATGCTTTACACACACACACACACACAAACACACACACACACACACAAACACAAAAGACATTTCTGGTCAATATTCCAATGATATTCCAAATATCACAATAATCATGATAAAAGGTCTAGTTGAAATCTGACTGATTTTTTTAAAGTAAATTCTTACACTGTGTTATTTGTTTCTACTAAGACTTACTACTTTTTTCCACCTTTTCCACAAGGAGCAGGGAGGTGAACAGACCACTTGTATCGGCCAAAATAAATACTCCCAGTGCTATGTTTGCATACATAGTAGGCATTTGTGAGAAAGGGGGATGAGAACATTTTTTGGGGCTGACATAACTGGTCAGTTCACTCCCCCCTGCTGCTTCTATATATATCTTTCATTATATTGGTTTACCATTCTTGCAATTTTTAAATGTAATTATTTACTGTAGTTCTCACCTTTGCAAGTGAAAGAAACTCACTTACTTTAGATTGACTATCTTCTTCTACTTAAGGAGAAACAGAAGATCTCAGATGTTCCAGTGTAGATTTAGAATATTTTGATTCTGTGATTTTGTGCTAATATTTGATTTATCAAATTTTGAAACAGCCCATCTTATTCATAGATAAAATAGATTTCCATTAAGAAAACTCAGAGTTGTAGACTACACTGGGAAGCCAAATATTACTCTAGATTAATGCAGTGGGATCTGAGTACAAGGAAGGAACTGGAGGTTCCATGGGGGAAATATAGAGAGTGACTGCTGAAAAGTCACTGCTTTGTACTTGCAATATTGTCTGAAATGCAGAGAGGTTTTTCAGTAACTTTATGCAGCCAGTTGATGAATGTTGAATTCATCAAATGGATGCATAATATAAATATCCAGTTTTGATCACTGTGATATAAAAAAGATGTTGAGACTTTAGAAAGAAAGCAGACAATGGCAACAAATATGATTAGGGGGACTGGAGGCTAAAACACATAAAGAATGGTTGCAGGAATTGGGTATGTCTAGTTCAATAAAAAGAAGGATGGGGTGACATGAGAGCAGTCTTCCAATATTTGAGGGGCTGCCCCAGAGAGGAGGAGGTCAATTTTCTTCAAAGCATCTGAAGGCAGGATGAGAAACAATGGGTGGAAAATAATCAAGGAGAGAAGCAACCTAGGACTAAGGAGAAAATTCCTGACAGTTAGAACAAATAACCAGTGGAACAACTTGCCTCCAGAAGTTGTGGGTGTTCCAACACTGGAGGTTTTTAAGAAGATATTGGGCAACCATTTGTCTGAAATGGTATAGGATTTCCTGCATGAGCAGGGTGTTGGATTAGAAGACAAAGTGCCTTCCAAATGTTATTTGTTATGCATTTGCTGATTTAGCAACCATCCAGCCATTATCACTATGCAATGGCAAATAAAAGTCTAATGCCCTCGATCAAGTTAATTACAGACACTTAGACTTTTTTCTTTCTCCCCCCCACCCTTTATTTATTTCTGCAGTCTCAAATGACACATGGGAAAGAAGAAAAGAGAATTTCTTACAGCAGTGGCATAGATGATTTCTGTAAAGGATGCTCATCAAAGGGAAGTTCTTCAAATACAAATATAATCTGAGTGGTGATCCCACCAATGAGGAAGTTTCCTGGTTTGTACCATTCATGAAGGATAGGAGAGGGACCAGTTTTGGGGCAAGTTATGGCATCAGTCCAGTTCATGTCAACCAGCAACCACAGCATGATTGGTACCCTCAACATTTTCTCTAGCAGAGGATTATTTGTACCCAGTCACTGCATATTGTGAAGCTATTTTTCATCAACTGCAAAATCGAGGACTGCTTTCAGCTAACACATGAAATTTTTGTCAGTTGTCTTGTCCAATCAACAAGGTGAGCAAAGCAAGCCTGACAGATAAGCACATTCCAGTAAATGGAAATCACCAACAGAATCCAAAGGCACAAAATCCTGCTTGTTTCTTTTCCCTCGACTGCAGGAATGAAAGATTTTATAGCCTCTTCCAGATTGACTTATCAATTATTTTTCAGTATTTCCTGGAAAGTTGTTGCATCGGTGTCATAAAGCATTAATGATAGTCATTTAGGTTAATTGCCAATACACACTCATCTCTGCAAAAGGAACCTCATGGGTTTGGCCATTGTTTCACTTCCATATTACAGCTTTGTGTAACTATCTTCATAGTTTTTTTTAAAGAGATTCCACATAAAACATTTGCACATGATTATTTCTGTAAATTTAATCATTTTCCATGAGATTCTTCCTAAACCAAATATTTATGGCTGAAATATCTACCTTTTCCAAATATATCTCTTTAGGAAATCATTGAGCACAATAAACCTTAACAGAGCCTCTGAGAATGATACTCCAATTTTTTTTTCATTAAAAAAAAATATTTTTAAAAAGTACAAAATTAATCCATGAGCAACACATTGCTTCATTTGGCTTTTTTTTTTGCCTTGAAAACCTATTTCAGCTTTTCTTCAAGGGCTTGAAGGCATTTTCATGGTGCTCTCCCTTAATTTGAATTATATTAAGTCACACAGTTGACCTTAAGGTGAGCCTGAACTTTCATTTTCTTGATCCTAGTCATGCATAATCCCATAGCTTCATGTCCTTCATATACTAAAAAAGACATAGCATTCATCCAATTCCTCTGTTCTCAATTAGGTGGTGATCTTGGAACATTCCTTGAAAGTCAACTGCATTTTCTTTGGTAACAAATGCTTTCTAGTTAACTTTCCTTCTATTTGATATGATAAATCTGGGGTTTTTAACATCTCTCATTAGATGATTTCAATACAATATATTAAGTCCTTGAATTAAACATATTGGACCCAAGAACCAACACAAAGATTTTGTTCCCAAACACTTTCTTTGTAAAGGTCTGCTACCTGACTCTGTTGTTACATCCTCAAACCCCCACTCCATTACCCTCAAACTATCCACTATTGTATTGACCTCACCCCATTCCTAAGAGGTCTGTAAAGGGCGTGCATAAGTGTACAATCATGCCTACCATCCCTGTCCTATTGTCCCCATTTATTCGTACCTATCTCCTGTATTTACACTCATGTTTATTCTTATACCTATTATCTTGTAAGCAATTAACAAATCAAATGAATTAAATAAATGAATGAATGAATATATAAATGAATGAATGAATAAATAAATGAATAAATGAATAAATAAATGAATGAATGAATGGTCAGCTCTCCACATATTTTGGTGAAACCTTTCTTTCCATAATTCTACTATCCCTGTTCTTCATAAACCTGAAGACAATTTTCAACATTCCTTGGATGTCTTTATTATTCAGAAATTTAACAGATTTAGCAGAGTTAGAAGAGACCTTGTAGGTCAGGTTAGAAAGAGGTATTGGAAGAGTCTTGTAACAATGTATGAAAAACCCTGACTCTCTGGGGAATTTTTGAAAAGTACTCATGGCAACCATAGATGAAATAATATTAAAATTGATTAACAGAGTCAGAAGGGACCTTGTAGGTCATCTTGTCCAACCCTCTGCTCAAGCAGGAGACCCTACAAAATTTCTGAGAAATGGCAGTCCAGTCTCTTCTTGAAAGTCTCCAGTGATGAAGCTCCCACAACTTCCGAAGGCAAGCTGTTCCATTGGTTGATTGTTCTCACTGTCAGAAAATTTCTCCTTATTTCTAGGTTGAATCTCAGTTTCCATCCATTATTCCTTGTCTGACCTTCAGGTGTCTTGGAAAATAGCTTGACCACTTTCTGTCTGTGGCAGCCCCTCAAATATTGGAACACTGCTATCGTGTCTCCCCTGGTCCTTCTCTTCACTTGACTAGCCATGCCCAGTTCCAGAAACTTTTCATTGTATGTTTTAGCCTCCAGTCCCATAATCATCTTTGTTGCTCTTCTCTGCACTTTTTCTAGAGTCTCAACATCTTTTTATAGTGTGGTGACCAAAACTGGATGTGGTATTCCAGGTATGATCTTACTAAGGCTTTACAGAGTGGTATTAGTACCTCTCTTGTAACTCTCTTCCAGAGAAATGTAACTGTCTTCCAGAGAAGCTATATTTCCATACTACTATGATTTTGGTTCAGAGACACTATATATGAATGAGCAGTGTGGTGGCCTAGTGGTAAAGTTTCCACTTGGAATGTCGAGAATTTAATTCTAGATAGTAGCAGATGTTTCTCCCTTAATGCACAAAGTAAAAATATATTGTAAAACATTCCTATATCTGTTTTCAAATTGCCATAAACAAGGGGGGGAAATCTGAAGGAGCAGTATGGCAGTTTAAAACCAGAAGTACATTCCACCCTTATCTTTAAAAGATTGTAGCTAGGCTACTAGATCTTCTGCTCACGAAAATCATTCATTGGAGAATATGATTGATGACACCCAACCTGTGAACATGTTTCATTGGAGAATCTGATTTATGATACACCCAGGGGAGAGGGGAGAAGTAGGGTCACAGGTGACTGTAAATTATGTATGCCAGAGTTGGCTTTATTTAGGTTAATGCCAGCATGTTGCTCCTAATAAATCTTTTGAATTTTTTTTGAAGCTTGGCTTGAGGCTCATGATTTAATTAGGGCAATTGCCAGAACCCTGATAATCTGCTGCAAACTCCATGTGGCATCAGGAAGGGTATCCAGTCAGTAACTCTCAGCTCTATCCAGTCCTTTTGCCTTTATCCCAAGTTAAGGAATTACAGGGCCATAAAAAAGGGAGAGGTATATTCCTCTGAAATAGTTAAACAACTGGATGTTCAAAATTATAATGCATTATTTCCAGGGTGTTATCCTTATTTATATGAAGATGGTGTCTAACACCCAGAGCTGGGGACCACATGAAATGATGAATTCTTCCTTTGTGGAATTCTTCTAATAAAGAACTGATAGTCATTCACCTGTGATGTTTTGGTGGACCATGTATTAAGCAAAAGTTTGGACTAATTGGTCAAAGACTGCTTTTCATTTTGTGATTCCAAATTAATGGAAGAGTGAGTTGATAACACTTGAGTGGGAGCAAACCAGTCAGATGGTGGGTTATGTCATAAAAGGGGATTTCCACCCAGGTGGCAAGAAACAAAGAATATAATTATTTATTGGCCAAATGTGATTGGACACACAAGGAATTTGTCTCCAGTGCATAAGCTATCAGTGTACAAACTACAAAGTGATATGTCGTAGATCATAAATCATAGTTACAAATCATTAATGATAAGATACAAACAATGTGATAAATCATAAGGTACCAATATGAGAAGATAGTTGGAAAGATGAGAAAAGATGAGAAATGAGAAGATGAGAAAGATGATAATAGCAATACAGCTTACTACATGAGGAAATACCTTTAGGCCTAAGCCAGTGCTGCAAGAGTTAGGTATTTAGTAGTGTAATGGCATGGGGGAAGTAACTATCTTCGTGTCTAGTTGTTTTGGCTTGCAATGCCCTATAACAGTGTTCTAAGGGGAGAAGTTGAAACAGTTCTATCCAGGATGTGAAGGGTCTGTTGGTATTTTCTAAGCCCTCTTTCTAGTTTGTATACTGATGGAAAACATTTTCCAAGTGACTGTTTTCTCTTTGTCCTTGGATGAAGTCCAGCCAGGCATGACGTTAATAGTGAGAATATATCAAATGTAAGCTGGGACCATAGAGCCAAATAGGAATGCCAAATATGTGGGGTGGGGATAATCAAAGTACCCTGTATTGGTTAAGAGCAGAGAGGCTTTCAAGCACACAAATTTTCACCATGTGATTCAGAGTGCTGAATCACTATAACTTGGAGCATCTGTTATAAATCATTTTATTTGATACTGTAAAAACTGTAAGAACAGTCACTGGACTGTTCAATACTGTGAGAACAGTCACCAGATGATGGGTGGTAAGTTGAGGATCAACTGTATGTTCCAGTCCTAATGAGACAATTATATATTGCATATTTACAATATCATCTACTTTTAACGACCCCATAATCCCTTGTAGGGTGGAGTCTGGGCAACTGAATGGAGCTAGCAGAATGTTTACTGACCGGATGCCCTTCCTATCACCAATGCATAGTTTTGTTCAGCAGATATATTCTCAGTGTGCCCAGAGAGAGAAATATCTGCCTCTACCTACGATCAAACTCACAGCCTCCTGATTGTGAGGTGAGAGCTCCACCTTCACCACTCTTGCATATTTACAATATAAATGTGCTTAAAAAAGATTTGTCTTATTCAAAATCAGAAAGTTGGAAATTCATCAAAGAGAACATCAGAATAAATTAATATTTGGGAAAAACAAATTGGATATGTTTCTAATTGCCAAGATATTCTGACATCATTTTAGCTCATTTATTTAAAGTAGTATCCATGCATTTTTTTTCCTTTTGCTGTTTGACCATCGTAAGATCCAAACTGTACTACCCATATATTTAATCATTGTTAATGGTTACCAAAGAGTGAATCTCTTTTGAAAAAGACCTAATTTTTCTGATCATTAAGTAGGTTGTATCAATAATCAAAACTAAAGAAATCACTTTATTAAATGCAGAGTAACTTATGTGGTAAAAAATTTTACATTCCATTTCTGTTCACAAAAAAATTGACACACAATGTTGTACATATGAAGGATTTTCTACATCAATAAATTTGGCAGAAATTTTGTTAAAACCAGAGTCACTTATGATACAGTGAACAATTTTATTTTCCACTTCCATTCATATGAAATTGACAGAAACTGTTATAAATGCCAAGGATATACAATAATAGTAAAAGTGACAGAGCTTATAAACAAACTCTGTTTTTATTCTTAAAAGATGATTCCTAATTCTATCTTGCAGCAAAAACAGATGTAGCCATGATTTAATAGTCAGAAATGCCGTTTCTTTACAAGTTGCTCTTTGCTGTTGAGCTCAGGCCTCAGCAAAATAATGAAGCATTTGGGGAAAAAGATACATCCCAATAACCCAACACTAGAAGCTAAAATGGAGAAGATCTCCACAGCTACCATATACTTTTCTTTAGTGCTCAAATATGTTGGAACAAAAGACAACCAAACACTACAAAACATCAGTATGCTAAAAGTGATGAACTTGGCTTCATTGAATGTATCAAGCAAGTTCCTAGCTAGGAAAGCCACCATGAAGCTGATCAGAGACAGAAACCCCATATAGGCCAAGACAAGATAAAACATCACAACAGACCCTTCATTGCATTCTGCTATTATCTCTTCAGTCATGGATTGCATGTTAAGCTCTGGAAAGGGGGGAGAAGTGATCATCCATGCCAGACAAATGCCTGCTTGAATGAAGCAGCAAAAGAAAACAATTAAGAAGGACAGTTTTTTCCCCAACCATTTTCTCATGTTGGATCCTGGTTTGGTGGCCATGAATGCTGCAATGACCATGATGGTTTTGGCCAACACAGAAGAAACGGCCACAGAGAAGATAAGGCCAAAGACTGATTGTCGGAGGAAGCAAATCACTTGGAGAGGTCTTCCAAGGAAAAGACAAGAGCAGAGGAAGCAAAGCAGAAGGGAGATGATGAGAGTGTAGGTGAGGTCCTTGTTGTTAGCTTTAAAAATAGGGGTGTCCTTATACTTGATAAATATTCCAAGTATGAGCATGGTAATGATTGAAAATAATACAGCAATCACAGCTAAACTAATTCCTAAAGGTTCTTCATAAGTGAGCAAAGTTATGGTCTTTGGGATGCATCAAACTTTTTCCTTACTTGGATATTGAATCTGTGGACATTCAGAACAGGCAATCATATCTGTAAGTAAGAGAGAAAGAATTGAATCTAATTCTCATGATTGCTGTAGCATCAAGTGAAATATCTAATTAAATTTGATTATATCAGAATTCTTTTAATTTCTCCACTTTAAGAAGTATAAACTTTAAATCTCAGAATTATGTCTGGGGAATTTTGGGAATTGAGGTCCACAGGTCTTAAAGTTGCTAAAAAACCACTGGATTAGATCATAGGAGAAGAACCAAAATTAACTTATTGAAGTGGGAATCTTCTTTGTTGGTTATAATTGTGACCAAATAGTACCACACTTTAAATATGGCACAAGGTTCCTAAAGCCTTTCAAGCAGGGGTGGGTTTCAACTGGTTCGCACCGGTTCTATAGAACCGGTTGTTAACATCACCGGTAGTTCTAAGAACCAGTAAAACCGACCCCTGCTTGGACCCGCCCCTCTCCGTCACTCCTATTGGCCAGAAACCATTTTTTACTGTGCATGTGCAAAAATCCCTTCCTCATTCTCCCCCCTGCCCCCCCTTCACTGACCCCGGCCCCCGCCCCATCTGATCCTCCAAAGTAAAAAAAACCATTAAAAAAAACGGGTTTCTTTTTTTACTGTGCATGCACAAAAATCCCTTCCTCATTCTCCCCTGCCCACCCCTCCTTTCTCTGGCCCCGGTTCCCACCCCATCTGCTGCTCCAAAGTTGAAAAAAACCCATTTTTAAAAAAAAAAAACATTTTTTTTACTGCTCATGCACAACATGCCTGCAGCCTGCTTCTGCCCACCATTGCTGCCTGCTGACATGCCATTATGACACGAGTGTCTTCGCTATTCTGCCTGCTCACAGGTAAGCCTGCGAGTCGTGCTAGCCCTTCCCCCATTGTCCCCAGGACTCCCCTGGCCTCGCCCAACCTACCTAGCTGCCCTCCCAATGTCCCCAGGCTTGGCTGGCTGGCTTCCCCACCAGCTTGGCCCCACCCCACTGGCACCACTGGCTGGGGCATACCTAGCTGCCCTCCAATGTCCCCAGGCTCAGTAGGCTTGCTTCCCCACTGGCGCGGCCCCATCCCACTGGTGCCACTGGCTGGGGCCTACCTACCTTCCCTCCAATGTCCCCGGGCTTGGCTGGCTGGCTAAGCCACCACACGACACTCTCCCAGCTCTCCCTACTATGTGGTGACCTCCCGTAAGAAGCGCCATTACTGCAGCACCTCCACTGCCTCTGCCCACTTATACTGGGAGCAAAATGAAAGGAAGTGGACAGAGGCATCCAGGTCCGCTGCCTCCACCTGCTTCCTTTCATTTTGCTGCCATTGCCACTGCCCCCATAGAGGTACCATACTTTGGGAGGGCCTGGGAGGTGCTCCATGGCCCCGCTACTGCCACAGCACCTCCGCCGTGTTGCCGCCTCCCTGCTTCCTTTTGTTTTCTGCCGCTGCTTCTACCAGGAGCAAAACTGCTTTCTTTTTGTTTCACTGCCACAGCCGCCAGTCGCAAGAGGAGGGGGAGGAGGAGTAGAAGAGTCACCCGAAGGGATGCTTCCATTGCGGCTGGAGATCATTGTTCAGCCAGTTCCTTTGGGCAACACTTCTTCTCCTCCCCCCTCCTCCCCCTCTTGTGACCAGCAGCTGTGTTGGGACTGGGAGGGTGGACACATGCGGGGAGATGCTTCAGGTAAGAGAAGCAGTCTGGAGCTGACACAAGCTTCTCCATTGTTCTTTCCATCTGGGAGAGCGAGAGCGCCTCTCTCCCAGCAAAGCGAGAAGCCTGAAAATCCCCCTCTGATCAAATAGGTTCCCAGGTGCAGAGAGAAGTACGATTCAACTGAGCTGCTTCACTTTCAATGAGAGGGGGACTTTCAAGCTTTTTTGAGAGGCGCTCTCGCTCTCCCAGCTTGGAAGAACAATGGAGAAGCTTGTGCTGGCTCTGGTCCAGACTGCTTCTCTTACCTGTTATTGCTGGGAAAGCACCGCCGCTGCTGCCGCTGTGGGGGTGTGTGGAAGTACTTTTTTCCTTTTTCCGCCACCCGGTGCTGACTTGAGCTGCCTGATCATTCAGTTCATCCCAGATGAGGTGTGTGTGTGAGAGAGAAAGAGGGGGGGGCAAAAGAAAGAAAGAAAGAAAGAAAGAAAGAAAGAAAGAGAGAAAGAGAGAAAGAGAGAAAGAGAGAGAGACAAAGAAAGAGAGAAGGGGAAAGAGAGAGGGAGAGAGAGAAAGAGAATGAGGGGAGAGGGAGAGAGAGGAAAAGAGGGGGAGACAAAAAGAGAAAGAAAGATAAGAGGAACAAGAAGAAAAGAAAAAGAAAAGAAGAAAGAAAAAGGAAGAGAGAAAGGAAGTGAAAGGAATAAAGGGGATGGAAAGAAGGGACAGAAAGAAAAAGAAAGAAAGAGAGGGAGAGACAGAGGGGAGAGAAAGGGAGAAAGAGAAGAGAAGGGGAGGGATGGAAGGACAGAAAGAAAGAAAGAAGAGAGAAAGAGAAGAGGGAGAAGAAAGGAAAGAGAGAAAGAAAGTGGCCCTCCCCAGTGACAGAGAAGGAAGGAATAATGGGGTGATATAGAAAGTCAGCATACAGGCATCCAATCCTGGTTGCATTAGGAACCTTTTGTTTACAATATCTGTAAATTTGGAATTTTCTCTTCTGTGCTACAAAATCATTTTTGTTAAGAGCATGGGATGCTTGTTACATTTCTGAAATGTTTTTTGTATTCATTCATGGAAGTCATTAACTTTGATTTGTCGGTCTTGGGTTGCCTGATTATTACCTTTAGGTGAATTCTTGAGGTTAAATAGAGTCTAAGTAAATAATAAAGCTTCTCCATTCACAGTTCCTGATGTCTGGTTTTTGAAGAAAGGATCATTTCTAAAGATGTTATTATTCTTGTAAAGTTTTTTTTGTTTGTGTAAGTTCTCTGCAACAATGACACATACAGAGACACAAATGAAAAGAAAGAATATCTGGCTATGAGTGTCAGGGGATTAAAAGTATTGAGCCTGAGGCTCCTGTTTTGTCTGCGATCTTGGATTGGGGTTTGAAGGCTGTAAAGTTTCCAGTCTCTTTTACATCTACATAACTGCAACTGTTGTTCTTGGTTCTGATCTGGTTCAATAGTTTATTTATTGATTGATTGATTGATTGATTGATTGATTGATTGATTTATGTATTTATTGATTTATGTATTTATTGATTTATGTATTTATGTATTTATGTATTTATTGATTTATTGATGAGATTGATATGCCGCCCTATCTCCCTAAGGACTCAGGGCAACTTTCAATACTAAAAATGACACAATATAAATATTAAAAAGTAATTAAATCAGAAATCTCATAAATTAACTAAATTTAAACCAACCACTAAAAAGACCCTCCCCCCCTCCATCAGTCCAGGTAGGCTAGTTGGAACAGCCAAGTTTTTAGACCACGGCAGATAGATCGGAGATCGGGGGCCACCCGGAGCTCCAGGAGCAGCTGGTTCCAAAGGGTGGGTGCCCTTACAGAGAAGGCCCTACCCCTGGGAGCCACCAGCCAGCATTGCCTGGCTGACGGCACCCTGAGGAGACCCTGCCGGTGGGAGCACACAGGGCATCAGGAGGCTGTTATTGGCAGCAGGGTCTCCTGCAAATACCCCGGTCCAATGCCATGAAGGCTTTAAAGGTTAACACCAGCACCTTGAATCTCACCCGGAGGGCAACTGGTAACCAGTGCAGCTCACTCAGGAGGGGTGTAACATGGGAGTATCGGGATCCTCCCATCACAACCTGTGCCGCTGCATTCTGGACAAGTTGAAGCCTCTGGGTGGTCCTCAAGGTCAGCCCCATGTAAAGAGCATTGCAGTAGTCCAGAAGGGAAATGATGAGCACATGAGTGACCATACATAGGGCATCTCGGTCCAGTTAGGGGCGCAACTGACACACCAGGCAAACCTGGGCAAATGCCCCCCTGGCCACGGCCCCCACCTGCTCCTCTAAACTGAGCCGTGCGTCCAGAAGGACACCCAAGTTGCAAGCCCTATCCATGGGGGGGGGGGGGTAACACCTCTCTCCCTATAGCTAGAGGTGGAATATCCTGGCTAACTCAAGATGCCGGTACATACAGCGACTCGGTCTTAGCCAGGTTGAGCTGGAGTCTGTTCCTGCCTATCCAGACCTGCACCACTTCCAGGCACCTGGACATCACTTCGAGGGTGTCACTGGGTTGGTTAGGGGTGGAGATGAAAAGCTGGGTATCATCAGCATACTGATGATACCTCACCCCAAAACCACAGACGATCTCACCCAGTGGCTTCATGTAGATGTTGAACAAGAGGGGCGAGAGAACCGACCCCTAAGGCACCCCACAAAGGAGGGGCCTTGGGGCCGATCTCTGCCCCCCTGCCAACACTACCTGTGTACGACCTGAGAGGTAGGAGGAGAACCACCATAAAATGGTACCCCCCACTCCCAACCCCTCGAGGTGTCGCAGCAAGATACCATGGTCGATGGTATCGAAAGATGTTGAGAAATCTAACAGGACCAGGACAGAGGAATAACCTTTGTCCTGAGCCCTCCAGAGATCATCCACCTGTGTGACCAACGCCATCTCCATGCTGTACCCAGGCCTGAAACCCGATTGGTATGGGACTAGATAGTCGGTTTCCTCCAGAAACACCGGGAGCTGTCGGGCCACCATGCTGTCAACAACCTTCACAACAAAGTGAAGGTTGGAGACTGGATGAAAGTTGTTTAAATCAGCTGGGTCCTAGGCAGGCTTCTTGAGGAGGGGCCTCACCACTGCCTCCTTCAAGGTGGAAGGAAAGGAACCCTCACTTAAGCTTATGATCCAATGTAAGAAGGATGTTGAGAACAAAGTGTGAAAGGGTGCAGAAGTATTCATCCAGAATTGAAGGTTGGGCTCCTGGGGATAAGGAGCATCTTTGGGACTGAAATTCATGTACTGTAGATACAATAAGAAACACCAGTTGGGTCTAGGAAGGGTCACCAATCTGAAACGTTAAAGGCTGCATGATTCTGCAACCCTCAGGGTGGTTTCTTTCTTTCTTTCTTTCTTTTCTTTCTTTTTTCTTCTTCTTTCTTTCTTTTCTTTCTTTCCTTCCTTCTGCCTTTTCTTTCTAGGCTGTTCTTATTCTGATACTGTAGAACTGGGGTTGCTCTGAGCATCCTCTTGTTTCTAAGCTCCTCATTTGTTTTGTTGATTGCATGTAATTTTTTTTAAGACACTACACAAAGATTAAAGCACAGTCCCTGCCTGAGGCTTTCTCTGAGAGGCACAGTACACAGAACAGGCCAAACTGGGAGAATCCCACCCCTGGTGTGTGTGTGTATGTGTGTGTTTCAGGTGGCTTCCTAGCTTTAGAAGGAGAGAGGAAGGAGGAAGGACAGAAAGAGAGAGAAAGAAAGAGGGAGAG